>JAPYYS010001328.1:0-36457 GCA_030522525.1 Campopleginae sp. 14b
AAAAAAAAAAAAAAAAAAAAAAAAAAAAAAAAAAAAAAAAAAAAAAAAAAAAAAAAAAAAAAAAAAAAAAAAAAAAAAAAAAAAAAAAAAAAAAAACTTGAAAATGGCACAAACTCACGTCATATCGTGTCAAAACTTTTGGCATTATCCGCTCAACATGGCCCGTTGGATTCCTGGCGCGACATATTATCGAGTTACCCGTGAAAAATTCCACCGGCCAAGCCACCGAACGTTGATAACAAAAAAAAACTCTGTCTAACGAATTGGAAACGAAAAAAGAGAAAAAAGATAAAAAATTGTATATTTTAGGAGTTGGCGCGTGTGTTGGGGTGGAGAGGAGGCCCTAGAAACCAAACAGACGACGTCAGAGTCCCCGCCAATCGATATGCGGTTCTTCTTCAAAGACAAAAGCAATATCGATACTCTGTTCTGCAAATACTGCAGTTTCATAACGAATACGTTCTCGATACAAGAAAACACACCCACACACACACACCCACACATAAATCTCGGACATTCAACATTTTTCATTGTCTCACTATTTTATTGTCTGAAATTCTTCACGAAAACTCGAACAACAAAAAGAGACTCGGACTCCTGCGTTTTGAAATTTCGTAAAAATTTCATTTTTTTAAATATAATGAGCACGATATTTTAGTCGCTCGTGAAAATAAATGTTTCGAGGCGTTTTGGCAGAATGAAAATCTTCGCGACTGGATCAAGATGGAACGAAAATATTTTTCATTTATTTACAATTCGGTTAATTAATCGGAAGATTAATGAAAAGTTGGCTAGAAAATTGTTGATATTTGATCGAAACGTTCGAATAGCTCGCGGTCGATCGCATATAGAAAAGCCTCTAACAGTGGAAAAAGTAGCTGGTTTATCGTTATATAGAGCACTCGGAGCTCTCGGGCTTTAGGGGTGGTGGGTAGTGGTCGTGGGCGCCGTTGGCAGGCTGCATCGATCGGTCTCCGCGTCCTGGTGACCTCGACCTAATGCCACCCTCATCCACTGTAGCCCTCCTCTCCGTAGGGAGAAAACAACACGAGCTGGGGATAGGTTAGCTTCCCCCGTCAAAACATCCCCCTCTTTTCCTCGTGTTTTCACCGTTTTCGATAAACTCTCGTTCTACATCCTAGGAGTGTACGAAATATCGGTATATATGTGTGTGCCGAAATCAGGAAATGTTTTAATAAAATCAGGGCTCGATTTATTCTTTTTATATCTATAGCATAATCTTTGTTTTTCTTCAATTTTCATAAACTGGGCTAAAAATGAGCCCAATTTTGAAAAAGCTCGTATCTCCGGTAAAATTTAACGAAAACGGTTCAACTCGGGCTCATTTTTTTCGGTTTTTCATGCAGGATCCCGTGGACCTTGAGCAATTGCGTTTGAAGCCAAAAAATTGGTCGAAAATTGAGTAAAACGATAAAAAACGAGAGAACGAAAGGAGAAAGGGTGGTAACGTTATTTATTGTTAGCTATTCCGGTAACCTGGGGTCAAAATGACCCGAATTTTGAAAAATTCATATCTGCCATAAAATTAAACTTTTCTTCTTTTTGTTTTCCAATGCAGGATCACCTGAGCCTGGAGCAATGTTGCTTAATGTAAAAAAAACAACAGTAAAAAAAAGTTCTAGAGTCCATTTTTTTCGAGCAATATGAAAGATTTTTTGTTTTTCCCCACATATTTTTATACTTTCTAACAATTTATTAATTGTTGTGAATCTTGATTGTTTATTCGATTGGGAATTTTTAAATTGGACCGAATGATCATTAGGATTTTTTCGAACGGAAAATAGTAAAGAGTCACGAGAATTTTTCAGCCGGACATATTTATTTATTCACATGGTCAGACAAGTCAGAGATATCGTTGCATTTAATACGAGCAATTAGTCAAGCATTAATTCCACTGGAATGTAAGACTATGGGCAAAATAATTGGAGACGTTATCCAATAAAGACAATTATAAAGTAAATAAGAATCGTTTGTATGGCTTAAAAATGTATTGTATGCCCGGACACATTGGGTAATGAGAGTGACCTAGTTACCTATGACCTTTGTCGATATATCTGACTCGGGTGTAACGTCAAGCAGCTCTAGCAGCACCAGCCGGACCCGGGACATTCCCAGGATTCGTGCATTCTATATACGTCCTCTCAACCACTTTTTCACCCTCCAAGCTTCGCCAAAGGTATCGACGATCAACGAGAATCGTGCAATAGTGCTGGACGATCAATCGATCCTGACTTATCGCGGTTGAATAAACCAAGCAGCATCGAGGCAAGAGAGAAAGAGAAGCAAAGATTCCACGAGCCAGAGAGACGAACAAGAGCAGGCAGAGAGAGAGAGAGAGAGAGAGAGAGAGAGAGAGAGAGAGAGAGAGAGGAGATTGCAGGAAACGGATCAGGAGGAAGCTGGCTTGGATCTCTTCGGAAAAAGACGCGTACATTCGAAGGGTGAGGCTCTCCCACGCGTGCTCGTAGCTCTATCGACCCAAGTTTCATCCCGCGAACATGTCCCAGCATCCCAGCCACCCCTGCTCGATGTTTCAGATGCAATATTTATCCACCACCATTCACATACAAAGATAATCGATTCAATACTTGGGGGTTATCCAGGCCACGTCCATTAATATCGTTAAACCTTAAACATCGATCCAACAAACATTATAAAATCTCGTCATTCCGAACGCCTGATCCAAGTGTCACGAGATCGTCAGCTCTATTTTTACTCGTATTCGTCCATCCCCCGATTTTTATCACTGTGATACCATTTTTTTGTTGCCAAACAAGCAAATAATTGTTAAATATTCGAGGGGAAATGAAATTTCGAGGAGCCTCGACCATTTACGACCAAACTGAATGAGCCTCAAGTTAGCATCGACGAAATGACGAAAATAATTAAATAAATCAAATTATTCGTCACTTTTTATTTTACGAATCCATTCTCATAAGGTCCAAAAAGGCCAAGAGACAAATTAAGGAAAAGATAAATCGAAGAAAAAGGGACGAATCATTTTATTTTTTTGATTTTTTTGTTTTGTGGCATCGATGCTAACTTCAGGCTCATCCAAATTAACCTTCTGGTAAGAGGATCAACTGCTGCATGGTTTTGCGATATAGGAAAGGCTCGATCCAATCGTCGAGGATTCCTTAATCCCAAGAGCTCTGCAGCAGTTGATGTGACGTCGCATTTTAATTGTCAATATCGTAAGAATAATTAATGCTCTCATTGGAGCGTTATATTTAGGCCTTGTAGGGCTCGAGAGGATTCCGCCCACATAAATATCACTCGAGTCAAAAGTTATGACGATTCGGTTATTTTAATCTGTGATGGTAATCGTGAATGAATATATCGCGGAAACTCAAGAGTTATACGATTCTCTTCATTTTTAACGAGCAACCTGGGGTCAAAATGAGCCCGAATTTGAAAAATTCATATCTCCGATAAAATTGAACGAAAACAGTTCATCTTGGGCTCATTATTTTCGTTTCTTAATGCAGAATCACGTGAGCCTGAGCAATTTTTCTAGAAGGATTGAAATGAGTGAAAAATTCGGTAAAACGATTACAAGCGATTCGCCCGAGGTCTTTTCTGACTCCAGGTTGTACCCTCCATTCAAAAAACACGTACGCTAGTCTAATTCAAGCCAAACATATCGGAATATCGTTGCAAACAGTATGAAAATCAATAAATCCCCAAATTCAACACATTTCGGTAAAAAAAATAGATCGACACGTAAAATCTTTGATTGCCAATCGTGTTTCGATATACATCCGTCAGTTCTCCGTACCGAACAACTCGGGTAAGTGTCTACAAAGCCCACGAGATATCGGCGCACGTGTTCGGATGAATCCAGCGCGTTAGAAAATTTGCCTCCATTCTCTATCGATGGGTACGATATCGGGCGAAAAGGATTTCACCCAAAAAGACTAGAGACGCGATAAGATGACCGACGAATAAGATTCCGAAAGTGTAATCCATATGGAGAATGCCAAGGGCATGAGGCGCGGAGGAAAGTTCAGGCTCTTTGAAATCGGATTCTCTGTCATCGGTGAACCATTTTTTTGTCAAGCCAAATTCCTCGGCTCTGGCGAGGCTGTCGTCAAAATGACGCAAGTAGGGAAAGCCTCGTCGGACAAAGTAAGTTCTCCAGAAAACTACGAGAGCCTCGTCGAGTATATGGATGGGAGGGAGAAGATAACCGTACGGTATTCCGGGAACACGGGCTCTTGGATTTTTTTGAAGCATCAATTGGTACCGGCGCATTTGTCCGAGAGTAAATTTTCCGTAACTCTCGTCGATCGAGCACGCAACGCTTTTCGATTCTTTCATGAGATCAAGGCAGGCAGAAAAATTCAATAGGACGTGAGAATGCTCGAAGAGAGATTGCCCGATCGGGTCTTCTCTGGGCGGAGTTGCACGACGCTCGAGAATCCTACGCTCGTAGGGTCTTATCATAAGCCGGAGAGTCTTAATGCGATCGAGCAGATCGCCAAGGGCATTGATGTCTTCGTAAACCGGTGGGGAGGTGAGATCGTTCACAAGATTTCCTTGATAAACCGTCGACATTACGAAAGCCGAGAAAATCCATGAGATACAAAAAATTCTCTCGGATACGAGTTTACCGATTTTTGGAAAATGCTGAAATATCGCAACTTCCAAAATCGTCAATAACGTCATTGACCTGCTTCGTTTTTTCAATAATCGAAGGTAAACGATGAGAGTAACGAGCCCGAAAAATCCACCGAGCAAAACAACCAGCCGTTGTGTTCTTATCGATTCTTTACTTCCGGTCGGTCGGATCCACCGGATGAGAGCGGGTAACGGAGATTCTCGACGGACAAGTACGACCGTCTGGAGTCTCCATCGTGGATAAATAAACTCGAGGCTGTTATTGTAAAGTTGAATTATTTCTAAAAATTGTCCATTCGCCAGATACTCGGAAACGTTTGTTAAAATGTCTCCGATTGGTCCGACCATCCTTCCGCATGGTAATTGAACCAAGTGACTCGCAGCGTCTTCTTTGCTCGTTACCAGACGCGCGGTAAAGTTTAAACGTTCGGCGATATAACGAAATATTTCGACGTCCGCTCCGGTCGCCTCGTCCAACATCGTTCCGGTCGATTCCAAATTAGCATGAGGACCGTGCGCGTAAATCGATGTACTGACTTCGTGACCATGAAGATTTCTCAGTTTTTCCGTAAATAAGAGATCCTCTGCTCCAATTACGTAAGTCAATCCTTTGGAGTTGGCTCGTTCGTCAAACTTTTGGGGACCATTGACGAAAGGATTGTGACTGTAGATGGTGGGCTCCTTGTTATTGGCCAATGCGATCACAACGACGTTGGCACAATCGACGGCCCAAAACTCTGCCAAAATGTGGTCGATGCTGGTCGAATCGATCGAGGATTCGGTAAAGATAATGGCGACGTGAGCTCGGGCATTCCAAATTTCGTTGTAAATGATTTTCAATTCTCGCGGTCTGACAGAATCCGGATTTTCAAAAATTCCGATTATTTGTTGAAATTTTAAGCACGTCCGACAATTTTCATCCAACATTTTTGTCCCAGCTTTTTTCGGTCATTTGTACCGAAGAGTTATCAAAGGAATTCCAAGTTGCGACAATATTTTCACCATCTCCGCGCCGAATTCGGCCTGAAATTAAATCGCAACGTTTCGTTGTCGCATTCATCGAGTACGACCTTGAAAAATGTACTTACCGCCGCGGATGAGGTCGCCTGAACGATGAGATGAACGCAAGGCGGTGCAGTCTCGATTTCGCGAGAGAATCTGAGGGCGGTGGAGCGTAAAAAATGGTGCGAATTATCGTGGAAACGTGAAGCGGTTTCTGGCTTTAAACCGGAGCGTGGAGAGGTCGCAACGGCAGCGGAGGTTTGGCCGATGGTCAGCAAGACCGAAGAGACCAAAAACGCGATACTTTTTTTTCGAGCCTTTCCCGTGGCCATTCTCGATCGAGTTTCGCCAAGTAATGATCATATTCGTCCGGTGCTTGCCAATTTTCCACGCCAATTCTTTCCTCGCTCATAAAAAAATCCCACATTTTTTTATTTTCTGTTAAAGTTGATCGATAATGCGAATAACATTCGAGCCTCCGAAGAAATAGCGTGTCCGAAAAACATCGATGGCCAGACGAGATTCTATTCACCGCGTCGCCTGTATTCACGATCAGCCGCGATGAATCTCATTTTTCGAGCCTCTCCCCGCGATAATCACGGATAACGATTCGTCCATGTCAATTTTCTGTGCAGCCCGAGCTATTAGTATACGCCACAAATGGCCATGAAGAGCTCTGCTGCGTCACTGAACAGTCCGAAATGAAATATTTATTTGAAAAAATGATGTTTTTTTTTTCTTCATTTTCAACCAAAAATCCGTAAAAAAAAGTCAAAAGACGCGAAAAGTAAAAGGTTCCTTTGTCCCTTGGAGGTTGCACGGTTCCCCGCGGTTAATATTCTTCCCCTCGAGGTTTTTGCAGTCCTCGGCGTTACGAGGAAAAACAAAAAAAAGCCTAAAATCGAAATAAAACGTGCTGCTCTATTTGAATCGGTGGATATTTATTCTCATCCCTTTTTGATGGGCGTTGCCCGATATTCGAGAAGTAATAATCGAGTTATATATTTTCAGTGCACATGGACGTTGGTGAAGCGCGTGCGGGGGCTCGTTTTTACACGAAAGACCGATCAATAGGACAAAGTTGAGCCCAGTGATTTTTGCAGAGCTACCGCACGAGGGGTGTATAAGAGAGTGGTGGCCGTTTTGCAAACGTGCTTTTACCGCGTGCGTGTATGAGTGCGCGCTCGCGAGAATCGCTCGGTGTACGCGGTCAAAGGTCAAGGTCGAGCTATTTGCCGCACGAGGGAAGCCCTCTCTTCGCCTCCCCGGCCTCTCGACGAGCGCGAGGCTTGCTCGTCGTTCCAAGGTTTCACCGCGACACATCGCGGACGAACAACGAACAACCCGGAAGAGTAAAACTGCCTACATCGCTGCTCGAGCCTCGATCTTCTATTTTCAACGATATCGCCTATAATCTAGCCAACTTTTTTCCCTTGCGTGCTATTGCCACGTTTTCTTTTCTTTCGTTCGTTCGAGAAATCGCTGCTCAACGAACGACAACGGGATAAACAGAGAGATGAAAAAAATATTTTGAAATCCGAATTTTTGTGAGACCGTCGAGAACGTTTCGAATTTTCCTTGAAAACGTAACGGCCGTTGATGCAGCAAGAGAATTCTCAGTATGGGCGAGTTTTGAACGAGCAGAAAAATGAGGAATCGCAAGTGGTTGTTTGGAGTGGAAAATGCTTCGTAATTATCAGTAATTACGTTTTCAACACTTGTCTCCGTGTTGGAATTTATAATGGTAATTAAATAGCGCGTGGAATTGATCGAATAATTAAGTTAATATGTTGCTTTGCGTGGGTCTATGTGTATGTGGAGCAAGCATGAGATGTATAGGATGAGGAAGGGTCGGAGAGAAAGGGGAAATATCCCGGGACTGGAGTAACCCATAGTACCGGCGTTTCCCGAATACGGGTCACCCAGAGGCTCGTCGATAAGACCGCGCGCGCGTCGACGCGCTATCGTCCTCGCCCACGCGACCCTTGCTACGCTAAAACCGATTCTCCGTGTCGTCGAGTTCCACCTATGCCCCTGCTCTCCCACTTTTTCGCATATATTAAGGCCAACCACTATGCGACCCTCCGTTACGTCCCACCTTCCCTTTTCAATGAGTCGACAAACGTTCGCAAATATCCGTCTCGCGATAAAACGGCCGATTCGGCGATATTTCTCGATCGACCAAAACTAATAATAAACATTCGGCAAAAGGAAGAATCGCTGCCCGAGCGATTAGGCGTGAAAAATTATTTTTTTCCTCAATTTTCGTCGGGCTGACCAAAAAAATGCAATTAAATCAAATAAATGGCGAGAATTTGTTCAACTTCTGGCGAGAAGAAAATATCGAAGTAATTTTGAGAAGCGTCTCGGTCGTGTGGGACACCAGGAGAAAGAAAAACGATCGTTAACGATGGCTTCTCCCTATAATTACATAGTCGAATGACAAAGAGTACGTAATAATGCGAGTAGACACATCGCTTTGTCCCGGGAGTATACAAACGCATGATTATCAACGTTCACAGTCTCCTGTGTATTGCACAACGCGGACCGCGACAAACCGTTGCGCAATATTTTTATTATTTCTCTCTCCTTCTCATATTTTTCTTTCTTTTTCCGATTGACTCGGCATTATTAGTCGTTGCGAGATTACGTCGTTTCTACACGATGGATCCTCACATAGTAACCGAACAATAAACAGAGAATGGGCTCCAAATTTTCGAGATACCGATCACCCCGTCGTTTTTGTCACGTGAACGTCTCTTGTTGCCGAATCACTCGATCTCAACCTTAAAAACAAACATAATCATTCGAACATTCATTTTTTTTTCACTTTTTTATGATTTAATACTGAAACGGTAATCTGGGGTGAAAAACGACCCCAGGCGCATTTGAATCCTGTCAGTCTCAGGCTCACGTGATCCTGCATTAAAAAACGAAAAGAATGAGCCCAAGTTGAAGGCTTTTCGTTTAATTTTATCGGAGATATGAATTTTTCAAAATTCATTGGGGTCATTTTGACCCCATCAGCTTCCCGGCAAATGTAACAAAAAGCTTGGTGTTCAAGGGTTGAAAATATAAAAAAAAAAAAGAAGTTTTTACGCGTGTTCGAACGAAAAAATACGAAATCGTACGATCCGTGGGGAACCACGCCCAAGTATTATTTTTTCAAACAATCGAGTCGCGGGGTACACCGGTGCACAGGATGGAAGCCGAAAATGTCAGATGCAAACTCTCGTTTAAAAGTGTCAAGAAATTTGGGAAGCGAAAGAGGCCAAAGAGGCATGAGGAGTCAACGGATCGAGTCTGTCTCGTCATAAGAAACGATAGAGCGACGTAATAATTGTTTCTTCGTTTGATACGATCGAGGCCCGAGTAATTTTTATTGATTGTTTTCATTATTCTGATCAACATTTGCCTCGGAGCGTGAAAATGCTAATGATAAACAAAGAGTGAGAAAAAGATAAAAGCGAGGGAGAGAGAGAGAGAGAGAGAGAGAGAAATTATCGGCCCAGATACCGAGGACATTGGATTCTGTCTCGGTGCTACTGCTTGTATATATGTACAACACGTTGTATAATCGCCTTGACACACAGAGAGAGAGAGCAAAGTTGGGCGAGGAGAGCGCCGGAGGTAGGTTATTCCGTAACGTAGTCATGAACGCGAGTTCTCGCAGCCTCCAACAACGCTAGTTGGCCCGATGATAAAAATTGAGGTTGCCCGTATTATTGCCAGGCCTCAAGAGAAAACTCCTTCCAACAGTCGAACGCTGCGCATGTTAATCGTAAACATTTCTATTCAATGAAATTCATTACAAAACCATCGAAAACACCCTCCCAGTGACTCTAATTCCATTTTCTATAGCCTGCCTCGACAATCATCAGATTTTCAATAATTCATCAGTTTTACCCTCTCGAAAACTGTCACTCACCACTTTCTGTCAGGAGAAAACTAAAAGGAACTCGTGACGAAGCAAATTATACGAATGAAAAAATAAACAGGGTCAAAAAGAGCGAGAGAGAGCCGTTTTTATTGACTAATTGTTCGTTCTATTGTGTACGTTCGGAACGAAGCTTACGGCAAATAAACGGTAGAAATATAAATAATAAATGACTTTTCAAAAAATGCAGTGACCCTAGAACCAGGCAACTTTAAATCCCACGCCGTGACTCCCTTCGTTCTCCCGTTTTTCCATCCTTTTACCACATTTTTCACTCATTTTTTGACATGATGCGAAATTACCCAGGCTCACGTGATCCTGCATTAAAAAACGAAAAGAATGAGCCCAAGTTGATCTATTTTCGTTCAATTTTGCCGGAGGTATGAATTTTTCAAAATTGGGGTCTTTTTGACCCCAGGTTACCGGAATACGTTTAAAAAATATGGTAAAAAATTAATAAATAAAATATAATTGTCCGTGTCGTGGTTGTTGCGAAGGAAATGAAGGGGGAAAGAGAGTTTAGGAAGATTGAGGGAGTCGCGGATCTCGGCCGGGGCTCGTTTTATCCCGAGGGATTGCTTTAGCACATGTGACGTCACGGTACGGGGCTAGAAGGGGAAGGGGTGGAAAGCTCTTCTTCTTCTTTCCCTCGTGGCGTAACGAGCCCATCGAGAAAGAGAAAGAGACTTTTAGCGCTTGCGCTTAAGCCCACTGGGTCAATAGGTTACGCGTTATCGATCCCGGTCGAGGGGTTGCCACCGTCGTTAATGGCGGCCCGGTCGAGCTGAACATCCAGACACCCTTTTTTCCCTCTGTTGTTTATTTTTATTCATTCCTCCCCTCCCGTTATCGTAGTCTCGGGATCTTGATTTATTCAATCTCCAAAATGATCGTATTTCTATTATTGGGCCATGTCATTAAGCGCGCTCTGCTCTGCTCTTATACTTTGGAAAAGAATGACCTCTCGAAACTATTACTAATGGTAATTTTATTCATTAAAAAGAACTTAAGTTGCGGGCTCATATTTTATTCATGCAAGATCACGCCTGACCTATATTTAGTCGAACGAAAATCAAACAAATTCAGTGTCCGGATAAACTGTGAATGGTGCGGATCAATTGCCATGGAGATTTTTCAATCGGTATCCGCGAAATAATAGACGATCAAACGAAATAGCGTGCGGTGCTTGGCGGCGTGGTTATTCAAAAGCATTGAGCTACTGCCGCGTACAGTAATTTCGAGCGTCGTACACACGTTGATGGCGAGGTACACGAAGAGGACGATACTAAAAGAAAGAGCAAGAGGGAGAGTGGGAGACGTCGCGTGTAGTAACGAGACGGGAGGTTCGTTACGTCACGCGGAAAAGTCCGAGGGAGACCGAGAACTACGACGTAAAAAATACAGGGAGAATATACGGTAAGAGCAAGCCGGTGGCTCTGTGCGAGCTCTACTCGTACCGTTTCTCCTTAGCGCCTGGGCATCACCTACAGCTGTCGGATGCGCACGCACTTGAGCTTCTCCCACCGCCCGCGCCTATCACCCACTCCTGCGCTTCTCCCCATTCCGGAGGCTCGCGCTATCGGTATCGGGCGCGCGAGGCACAGTCGCAGCCAAGCACTCTTCGCTGGTACATCAAGTGGCGCGTGTGTATTTTCGCTCGCGATCTAACTGCCACGCGTGTTACAGGACATTTTTTTTTTACTTCCCTTCCTAAACTCGACTCCGTTTCTCTCGAAACTTCCGTGCACTCCAGCGCGGGAACATCCATTGGAAAAAAAAAAAACTACATAGCTCGTAATCGCGTTACCAAAGCGAAATAAATATAAGGAAACGAGAGAAGGAAAGAAGAGAGAAAAAGTGATAGCTCCCTACCGCGCCGCAGCAGTTACCGTTCCAAAAGGAAATAACTATAAAATTAAAAAACGAGTATAACGCGTTGAATAAGACGGTATCAGTGAAATTGGTTCGCGAGGAACGACGACGTCGCGACGGCCTACGTGTTCCCCCTTCCCCCCCCCCCATCAATACCGTTCTCGCTCGATTATAATACCGCGAGTGTGCTCGTGACAGTAACTCTACTCGTGACTTGTTCGAACCTCTTGCCCCCTCTCCTTTCGTACCGACACGTGCCGGCCCTTTTTTCTCTCTCTCCGTTCAAGTCTCTTCTCTGCAACGGGATTTCACGAAACCAGTACCATCGCGCGCTCATTTTTTCCACTATTTATCTCGCTAAATAACAGCCACGTAAGTACTCGCAACTTCTACGCATATATATATATATATATATATATCCAACCATATATACATATCGGTGTTGACGAGTCGGTGTTAATATGTCATGTACGACGAGACGACGACAAAACGTTCGCTCGCTCCTCCGACTCGTTAATAGATAACAAATATTCCACCAACGAGGATATTGCAATTTGTGCCTTTGAGGTTATACGACTCAAAAAAATATCGAAATTTTAACGATTATTGTGCCCGTTTATAAAAATACAAAACGATTGTTACCGCTCGTACGTCTGCTCACGAGTAAACACGAGCTCAGATTTCACTTAACTATTAAGAAACTCGTCGAAATAATAAGGGAATCGTATCGTCCCTGTTTTCAGTGGCATTCCTCCGTGACTCCATTCGTTTGTTTTTCTCATTCGTATCGTAGCATTATTCAATCGTAGACCCGCTGCCCCTTCCTTCCGCCCTTCTCTCCTTGTTATATCATCGAGGCCTAGCCCCGTCTCTCTTTTGGCCTCTCTTCGCCAACAGCCGCGGTCGTGACGAGTAAAATCGAGAGGCGTACGGAGCAAGGAATGCTATGCGAGGCGCTCTCTCGCTCGTTCTATTCTCAGAACTCCACGAGCTTTACACTACACTCTAGTATATTCGTGTCCTCACAATAAACTCGTGCGTATGTTCTTATGAATTCGAGTGTCTCGCGCATCTCTGTTACTCCTTTTTCTATTTTTCTTCTTCTATTTTCAATTTTCATTTGTTACTCGACATCCCAACTTCCTCAAACCGAGCTGCGAAAATATTCCGTTATTAATTCTCATTGCCTCACGATCCAACACGAGCCAAAAAATCTTTTTCTAATTAGAACTCGAGTAATAAATCCTAATCGATTTTATTCACTCCCCATTTTTTATTGGCGTCTCGAATTTATGGATCAGACATTTTCATCGTTACGCTCGTTTTTAATTTTCAAATTTATCATTTTTTTTTTCATTCTGCGGAAAAAATAGGATGTCGTTATTTTTATGGGTTCATTTCGTAAGTGAGTCAGTCAAAGATCCGTGAATAATTGTTAGAAATGAGCACAACATAGGGGCTGGACTCCGCGAACGAAAAGCCCGAATGCTTTTTGCCTCGCGATCAATACCCCGCAGGGATTCCCCGCTATACCTCGCGCAACCTCATCACGGACCATCCCCTGCCACGATCGCGCCTCGCTCACGCTCGCTGCATCCGTCCCCGCGATGCACTTGCATTCCCACGCCCAATTTTCATTCACAACGAAAAAAATCAATATTCCGATCATTTTTTTTTTAAATCAATTATTTTCATCATATTCTCCATTTCGTTGAAATATACTGGTCGCATCTTCGTGCACGGTTTCGTAATGACATTTCGACGAATTTTCAACGTTTCCTAATTTATCAATTAATTATTTTTCCAATTTTTATTTGAGCTCATTTCACTCGAATAATAATTCCCCAGCTTTCCTCGTTTCCAGTTCCATCGACGAAATTTTTTTCAATTTTCAATAAAATTGAAATTCTTGTCGACATTTTTTTTTCTTCTCGATATTGTTCCAGTTCTTAAGTTAACCGAGTTTCCGCATGAGTAAAGATCCGTTATCGCCATTTTGTGCTTTTTCGCGAGGGTTTCGGTAGTTTTCGTGAAAAGGGTCGCTTTTACGAGTTCCCCTCCACTCAGCAGTCTATTCACAAATGTGGGTCGAGAGCCACCGACGTAAACCCCTTTCTCAGCCTCTTCCACCTCCCTGTATAGTCTCGCTTCGCCCTTGTCGCTCATCCCAGCATCCCTCGCGAGGAAACGTATCCTACAGGCCCTCCCCCGCCGCATAAAAGGGCATATCTTTGTTTAGGCTGACTCGACAGACTCCGTTGGGAGTCAAGAGTCAATTGGGGAGAGATGATTCGGCCATAAACTTGCTCATTCGTATCATTTATTTTTCTTGAAATTTCTTCATCGATCCATTCAGATTTACACATTTTTTTTACTTTCTCGTTAAATCTCGATTTTCGTTAATTATTGATCGCAATTTTCCGTAAATTTCAAAAATTGAAGAATTTGAAACAACATTTCTTCGACCCATTCAGATTGATAATTTTTTATTAGTTTCTAGTTAAATTTCGATTCTCGTAAATTAATGATCGCAATTTTTTCGTAAATTTCGAAAATTAAAGAATTTTGAGAAATTGAAAAAAAAATCATTTTTTTATTGAAATTTTTTTTTTTTCTGTTCAACGAGATATTTGAAGAGAATGAAAATTTGGTAATCACGAGAATGGATAATTATTGGTTGTTCGTGGCAGTTTAATCGCCGCATGGTATTTCGAATTGAATCGCTTTAGCTCGCTCGATTTATAGTTGGCGAATGAAAAGTTGGAGAGTGGCTGAGAGCGAGAGGCCAAAAGCACAAATTGCTTCACGATTTTTGGCGCTTGAACAATAATCCGTAGTGGTTTGTGTTTTTCCTTTGTAAAATTGAGTCTCCAATACTTTAGCATCGCCTTGTTGCTTCTTGGGTTCGGGCTCGTCGCGTTCTTGACAATTTGAAACGAAATTTATAGTGACTTCATATTTTTAGCAACGCATCAGCCGGAGACGAGACAAAAAAAGAAAATGACTTTTGTTTTTGTCGAATTTAATGCGAGGATTCGGATGCTCGGTAGCGAAATAATGGCGCGGCTCTGTTTTTAAGCAGAATTTTTATTTATTTATTTTTCCTTGTAACGACAATTCAACTTTCCTTGCGCAAGACCAATTTTTCAATGACAATTGTCACGGAACATTGTCGATTGCAAAATGTTTTATGAAAACGTTTCGTAAGACGATTCGAAAACAACGACTTCCATCTCGAGCTTGGCTCTTGCACACTTATTTTTTATTATTATTTTTTCGTATTTACTACCGTAAGGCGCTTTTGATCGCTCGTAAATAGTCGCGCTGATAAAAACCATAGAAACGAGATCGTAGCTCGGGCTAAAGAGAAAAAGAAACATAGAGATAGCGAGTGTCGATCGCGCGCCTATACGACGTTTTAATAAACGTGACGAGTGCACGCGGCGTTATTAACTCTCAAGGTGATCGTCAAGGTGCGTCTAGGCTTCTCCCAACGGTTCCTCGTGCCGATACAACTATTTATTTTCATTTACCCATTCATCCCTGTACACATTTATATTCAATCCTACAACGGACATTTTTTTCTTCAAGTATTCCCCTAATCTGGGCTCAAAATGACCCTAATTTTGAAAAATTCATATCGCTCGTAAAATTTAACGAATAGCCTTCAACTTGGGCTCATTCTTTTCGTTTTTTAATACAGAATCACGTGAGCCTGGAGTCTTTTGTCTCGGAGTGAAAAAATTGGTCGAAAATAGAGTAAAACTATGAAAAACGAGAAAACGGAAAGAGAAAGGGCGCGGGATTTGACGCTAGAAGGTCAACCTTATTTTTTTTCTTCCTATTTTCATAGCTTGGGGTCAAATTGACCCAAAATATTAAAAAATTCATATCTTCGGTAAAATGAAACGAAACGACTTGACCTTGGGCTCATTCTTTTCGTTTTTGGGTTAGGTGTAAGGTCAGTACACATTTCTGACGAAATAAGTGAAAAAATTTGTATGAGTAACGATAACTATTGGACGCGTTAATTGGCACATACAAATAACAATGTGACAGGAATATAAAAACGATATTTGAGTTGATGTAATCGTATTGTCACGTATCTCAAAAAACATGGGCCCCTCTGATGATTTATTATTATTCCTGACTAAATGAACAAACAAACGTTTCATAATTTTTATTTTTCTCCTTCCGTGGTGGCCACACTTTTGTATATCGGAATCGCCACTTTTCCGGTAACAAAATGTTTCTTTTGCCTGCACAATGTTTTGAAAAAAAAAGAGATAAACTTGGTCTTTCGGTGCTCAGGTCGTTTCTCGATAAATCCTCAATAGCGTGGTCAGTTCCGAGAGTTTGTATGCTCGCGCGAGAGGGCATTATAGGTGGATACGTGCGCGAGGCAGGGTGCGGGCGATCCGATGGCCCGTGACCCAGTAACGCGCTCGAGCCTTCCCCCTCCCAACTCTCTCTCCCTTCGTCAAACCCCTTCCCTCTCCGGCCGCTTCTACTCCCAGCAGAGAAGCTTACGAACGACTTTACGAGCTCGAGTCTATCCAACCAGCCTTGGACGCGATCGAGCTTCTCTCGCTCTATTTTTTCCCCTCCTCTCTTTATCCATATTTTTATTGTATACTATCTTTTTCGATTTATCTTCATTTCTCCCTCTCCCTCTCTCTCTCGTTCTATCTCTATCGATACCATTTTTTCTATTCCCATTGCATACGTATCGTTTTATTAATGATTATCTTGACGATCTTTCCTGTTCGTCGTACTACACGATTAAGGGCTTATGTCTACCCAGAATTCGAAAAACCCGTGTATTCCATTTTTTCTCCTAACATATGAAAAAAAAAATCTGAACTTCTTTATTCATTCATTCATTTTTATTTTTTAAACCGTTTTTTCTTTCTCTTTTAAGAAAAAAACGAAAGATGACATTTTTTTTTACGAAAAGAAACGAAAAATGATTTTTTTATAAGAAAATACATTTTTTTTTCATCATTTGGAATTTTTGTAAAATATCCTTCGCGAGTATCGGATCACTTTTTTTTAAGCTGCATGTGGCGATATCATCGAGCTATTGATATTGTAGTGATGGTCCGGAAAAAAAATAGGATGCTCTTGGAGTAGACGCCATCTTTTGGATCGGATTTATTTATCTGATGGTGATTAAGGAATCCGGAAAGTCCAGCTGCAACGTGAAAAAAAAAAAACAGATTTTGTGAAAAGAATTTTTTTTTTTTTTATACAATATTTTTTGTTTTATCGACGAAAGTCGAGTGTTGTTTTTGTTGGAAATTATAATTGCGCACTTGAGGTGTGCACTGTTTTCGGCTCCGAAAGTTGTCTGATTGACGTTTTGGACAAAGCAACGTTTTCGTGAAAAAATAAAAATAGAGGGAACCAGATATTTCTGGCTTAAGCAAACATGACCCCTTAATCTCCCCCTCTCTGTCGTTTTTTTTCTTCTTTATTTTGTTTCATCGTGCACCTCGTAACCTCGCGGCGTCCTGCCATTTTTTTGCACTCGATAAAAAATGTTATCTCCCATTTTTCTCGATTTTTCTTGCTTCAATTTGATTTTTTATTTTTTACCGCGGATGCGATGCGTTTAGGCATACAAAAATATGCGATGGCGATCCATCAACTACTAACTCATTTCTCTACGAGTCCCCTCTGTCTTTATGCTTCTCCCTCTCTGCCTCTCTGTCTCCGGCCTCTGTCATAATTTTCAAGCAAAGCCCAAGGCCACCATCAAGTGTGCCTACTCCTCGCTGCCGTGTGTCGCTGTCCGCCTATCGATTACCCACCGACTTTTGCCCTTTGTTTATATTTTGTTTTCATCCACCGATTTACCCGGTACGCACTCCCGTACACAGTCTCAGCTTTGTGTCCCGTTGATACGTCCGATCAATCGTATCTCCATGCGTGTTCGTTCCTCCAATCCATACGCTTTTCTTCATACACGCATGGATACCCGTTGACTCGCTGAAACACAACGGAATTATTTCTTCCGCATATTGACCATTATTCGCGACATTACTCGGTTTTCTGCCAAACCCTGGGAACGAGGAAATTATTTTCTTCACTTAGTCCGATAGCCTGCGGGGTCAAAATGACCCCAATTTTGAAAAATTCATACCTCCGGAAAAATTGAACGAAAAGAGTTCAACTTGGGCTCATTCTTTTCGGTTTTTCGAGGCAGGGTCAATGACGATGAAGTTTGCATCGTTGGAACGCTACGGAATGAATTAATTAACAGAGACAAAAATAAAACTGTTTCGTCGGTCTGAGACAATCTTTGCAAATGAAAAATTGATTTTCAAAGAAATATTGAGGTGATTGAAAACAAAAATAAATGGACTTAATACTTTTCGTTGGACTCCACGAAGCAAACTTTAATTTCGTTCAGGGTCACGTGAGCCTGTGGTAATTTCTCTGGAAGTTGAAAAATTAATAAAAAATTTGGATAAACATAAATATAAAAAAAGCTATAAATAGCTTAAATATATATATTTAATATAAAAAAAGCGACGAATCATTAATTTTGATTTTTTTTTGTTTTTTTTTTTTTTCATTTCGCGGCATTGCGTCGACGCAAAATTCAGGCTCATGTTTTTTATTTATTTTTTATCGAATGCTCCCATCCGAACCTTTTCAAGGGCATGGGTGGCTAAAAAATTTGTTTTCATCATTAGAAAAAAAAAATACTGTCAGCTGGTGAACAGGAACGAGGTCGTGCCACCACTTGACTCGCCCGATATCTTGTTCGTTTTTGTATGCAAATTATAAAAAAAATTGCCTCCCGTACAGATGATTCCTTCCGCAAGCATTATTTCAATCTCAATTGCGCCCCCTCCCCCCTCTCTCATGTAATACGAATTATTTATGTAATTCTTGCAAGCCCCCATGGAGCCTTTTTCGCGGCAACAATAAACGCTGCATTTTCGTTAAATTGGCAGCGGAGCAGCAACGATAAACGCGGCAGGAAAAATATTGAGCAATTGAATAGAAAAAAAAAAAAAAAAAAAACGTCCCCCTCGATGATTTATTGTCAACGGCAAATGCGTGGGATCGATAAACGTGTATTAGATAATATACATTCGTGGCGAAACAAGCCGCCTTCATAGCCACGTAAGAGTCATTTGAATTTTTTTTATTTTTCCGTCGACGACCTTGACTGACGTATTTACTAGACGGCTCTGCTCTATCCGAGAGCTAGGCTCGTTCTCCAATGGCGGAACACGCTCCGGTGGCACGCGCCTTCACGCGTCATCCAGCCCCGTAACATCGCAAACAGGAACTTGACGATTACCCCTCTAATAAACTAAGCCTCGCAATAACAGTTTCATTTTTTTTTTTTTTTTTTTTTTACTTTCCTTCATTTTTCGACCCACATTCCTCCCTCACCCCCCGATTTGTTATCTCGACTTCGCAATCTCCGACATAGAAAATCGCAGTCCTCCCCGGAGATCGACAAATTTTCTGCCTTTTTTTTTGTTTTACCTCAAATATTTTTTTTTTTCTTCCGACGAAAATGACGAGGATCCGCTCGCGCCGATGAACCTCTCGACGTCGCTATACTGCACCACCAACTTCTCTCTTCATGTCTAATGAACAAGCGAGAAAGAGAGAGAAAGAGAGAGAGAGAGAGAGAGCGTCACGACCCCACCAACCAACTCGACACTTCCCCGCAAACGCTTTGACGACGTAACTCAACAGCCACATGTTAAACACGCTGACTTCCAGTCTTCGAACGACGCTCGTGACTAACGAATTATAACGCGAATTAAATACTTTGTTTTCGTTTTTTTTTTTTAACATTTCTATCGATATCGCGAGCAACCTTCTCCCTCTCTCAATCAGTATCGACTTTAATGGCTGTACCGCCCGGAGATACGAGAAATTTCGATATTGTGAATGTACTTTAACGTCGGCATTTGATCCGGTTGGATCGAACGGTTTTATGGCCTTGGCTTTTTTCCGGATCAAACCATCTTTCGATATACTTGATACTCGCCGATTTATTTACTCTCGTACGTGCGTGCGTGTCTTTTATAACGTGAGTTTATTTTATTCAGTTGGTTCATTTGTTTGTTCGTTAGTTAAAAATTTTCTTGGCTCTGGCTACGTGGAGTGAGCAAAGATTTTTTTTTTTTCACGAATAATTGAACATTTTTACCCAAAGTTTCCGCATGCAAATCCATGGAAATTGCTCATTTATTTTCCTTCTCATACTTTCTCCCGGCTGTCGAGGCGAACCGCTTGTGTACATGTCAGACACGTGGATGTACTCGAGTGACCTTGATTTATTACCGACCTTTTTCCATCCGTGTTTCAATGTATTTTCTTGCCGTTACTGCCGTTGCCCCATCCGTTTCGCATTTAACGCCTATTTTACTCGACTTTACATTTGTTCCTCGCGTTTTTTATTTCTATCCATTCGGCAGAAGCTAATCAAACTTCGAACAACCCGTCGTTTCACCCGAATGTCAGTACAAAATAAAACTCAGCAGGTCTCTATTCTTATCCTGCGCCACTTGATGGCTTTGTAAACCGAGTCTTTTTGGCACGTCCCTCTCTCTCTCTCGCTCTCTCTTATGTTTTATTTTTATGCTTAATTTTTCTCTTCATTTTTATCGGTCATCTAATTTTCGATTTTTCATTCTCATTTTTTATTTTACTCTTATCGTCGTTTTTTTTTTTTTTTTTATCACATTTCCTACGGACTAATCCAGGGCAGAAAAATATAAATCTCTCTCTCTCTCTCTCTCGTGTTTTATTTTTATGCTAAATTTTTTGCTTCATTCTTATCGGTAACCCAATTTTTTATGTTTAATTTTGATTTTTTATTCAACTTTTATCTTCATTTTTCGTATTTTGTTTTTTATTGTATTTTTGTTATTATTCGCCCTACGGATTAATGCAGAGCATGATTATATATATCTCCCCCATGTTTCATTTTTATACTTAATTTTTCTCTCGATTTTTATCGGTAATTTAATTTTCGATGCTTAATTTTGATTTTTAATTGAAATTTTATCCTTATCGTTTGGTTTTCTTCATTCGCTCTACGGATTGATTTCAGGGCATGAATACATGAATCTCTCACTCTCTCGCGCTCCCTCAAGGTTAATTTTTATGCTAAATTTTTCTCTCGATTTTTTATCGCCAATTTAATTTCCGGCACTTAATTTTGATTTTTAGTTTTAATCTTTTTTCCTGTTGTCATTTGCCTTGAGGATTGATCCAGGGCTCAAAAATATAAAACGCTCTCTCCGTCTCTCTCTTTCTCTCGGAATGTATAAACGCAACGCGAGCCACAATAGCACGAGCGTGTTTTTTATCCTCATAGCTATACATTTTTCATCGTGATTACGCGACTCTGTTGGTGAGTTCGAAACGGTAGACCGTCAAGAATATGCCAGAAACATATGTTACCTTTTTTATATAAGTGCGGGGAGGTATTTTCGCGTGTACGTGTGGCCGGCAACGTGTGGATGTGAAGAAACGAAAAAGTGGGTTGTTTTGAATAAACGAAAATGGTGATGCGAGATGCTCGTCAAGGGAGTTAAAAATTTTCCATCGCGAGCCTGCGTCTGTGAATAATTCGGTCGCGCAAAGACGACACTCCTGTCGTGTTGCTGTTATCTCAATCGAGCCAACGAGTACCGCCCGTCGCAGTTTGTCGCCAGGTTATCGCCAACCGCCCCGATAACACTCACTCCCCCCTCCCTTTTCCCTTCCCCGCAAATGGCGATCGCGCTTCCTTCGCTACGTGCGTCTCACACCACCAGTTTCCATCGTTCCCGCTTCGGAAATACCTTCTCAATGGAACGATCTTGAAATCGCAATCGACGATTATTCAAGATTTATTCACCAACTTGCGTACGACCTCGATTTATCGACCCGTACCGGTCGTTTTTTTACATTTTTCCTTATTGTCTCTCTCTCTCTCTCTCTCTCTCTCTCTCTCTCTCTCGCTCGCACTCACTTTTACTTGCTAAAAGTTGCTCCTCAACCCGAGACTGACATTATTTTTGGAAATTAGTCACCGGTCGCGGTGACGACCACGATCCACGCCGATATCTCGCGGCCTAAATAGAGCCAGCCGCTCCCTTGTCTCTATATCCGTATAGTAGTGCGTATTGCTGTCCCGAGTTGTTTTCATCGTTGGTCTCCTCCGCAGCGGAGAAACACTTGGGGAGAAACGTAAACACGTTGCGACCTCGCACTCGCAGTCACCGCGCGACGCATTGATTTTTCTTGACGCTTTTTTTTTGTTTTGCTTTATTTCTTTTGAGCTCCTTCGTCGAGCATCTCTCCCGTTTTTCCGAAGCCCATCTCATCCTACCAGCCGCCTCTCTCGCTCAACCCATCTTTGGAAGTAGAGCCTGGAATTTTTTTCTCTCTTCATCGAATCGTACTAAATTAGAACGTGCCCCCCGCCCCCTCGCCCGCTTGCCGCCAACAAGCCAGCCCAAAACGTCGTTCGGGCCCGACACAAATAGCACCAATAGCCCCAGTGCCTCGTGACACACGCGTTACACCTGCCAACGTGGCTTACGTAAGCTCTGGCGCGACGAACGACGCATCCTCGCTCTCGCCCACCTTATTTTCTCTCTCTCTCTCTCTCTCTCTGATTCGACGGAATTTTCATTCTCCATTTCTCCCCCTGCCTCCCCTTGCAAAACTGCATCGTGCAAGCTCGTTGATCTCTCTCGAAAAAAATGAATTTTCGAAAGACCTACCGAGTCCGGAGTCTCGATCGAAATTCGAGGCTAAACGCAGCCCGTTTCCTTCTTTCTCCGTCTCGCATTTCTCTTTCCGTTCGTCTCCGTAAAAAGGTCGTTCGTTATCGATCGAGCGTGTGCTTTTAAATTGGCGTCTCATATTCTTGGACAACGCCCTTGCCAAAAGCTTTTCGTACATTCGTCCAACACCTGTGAGGCATGAAGTTTGCATCGACGCAATGCCACGAAATGAAAAAAAAAAAAAAACAAAAACAAAAACAAAAATGATTCGTCACGTTTTTTTTCGATGTTTTTTCTTAATTTGCCTCTCGCCTTCTTCGGGCCTCACGAATTAATTCGGGAATTTAAAAAAAGTACCAATCATTTATTTGGATGATGTTTTTTTTGTCATTTCGTGGCATCGCGTCGATGCAAACTTCAGGCTCATTGTGAGGCATCGATCGCCTACGTTAAAAGTTTTAAAGATCGACAGATTTTTTGTACATCGTCGTTGATAAAAATGTCCGGAAAAAATTCAAGTCACCGGGAAAATAAAAAACGTGCAGGCAGTTTGACCGAGTTAGACTCAGTCCCGAAGAGTTCTCTCCCTTTATTTGGCTATTTAACGATTTCGTATACATCAGGATTTACTCACCGGGCTCACCATTACCGTCTTGTATTTTCTCCGGCGGCTTCAATGTATTTTCGAGCCGATGGCTATCTGGAGCAACGGCGCGCAGCACTAGCACACTCAACGCCACCGCCGCCGCCGTTGCCGCCAACGCCGTATCGTATTGATCTGGCGAGCGCTCGCTGTTGTACCTCCGAATCCCCGTTTCAACCCTCGACCTTACCTTTCCCCTCCTTTCTCGTCTCCACTACATTATCCCGATCGAGAGAAGACCAAAAATCAACAGAATTTTGGTCTCTCCATTTTTCTGGCTCTCAAGAGAAAAATCAACTTTCGCCCGAATATCCAATCAGAGCCATTCATATGTACAAGCTTACCCCTCCCGACCCAACAACATTTCTATAGTTCCGCCTGCGGGGCTTCTCCCTCACGATTCGTACTACAAAACGTCAAAGTCGCCGACCATGTGTGACCGACTTTTCTAACCCCTTCATCACTCAACTTCCTTTTTATTTTGCGCACTATTTTATCTGAGGATACCAACAAACTCTCCTATTACGACCTCGTACCATCCTTGGTTCTCGTTCCATCCTCTCGGGCCCAGAGTCATCCCATTTTATGATAAGCCTCATTATTTAATACACTAAATCAACACTATGCGTTACCTTACTAGACGCTAGTAAGTCGATCCCGCCAATATTCATTCCCAACACTTTCTGAAAGCCCTTTCCATATTTTTCTTTTACGCAGCATTTCCTCTCAGGTGAGAACAAACTCTCCCATTAATTAGACGACCCCGTTCCGTCCCTAGTTTCCGTTCCACCCTCGAGGCTTCCAAGTTATCCCATTTTTTCATAAGCCTCATTATTTAATAGACGAAATCGACAGTAAATCGCTCGTACGAATATTCATTCGCATATGTTTCTTAACCAGGATGGCTACCCACAACAATGTTGCCATATTAAAATCACAGAAAAATGATAAATTATTAGAATTTCATGAAATTTTGTGAGCGTACTCTTTAGTATTAAATATGAATATACACATTTTTTTCCCATTTTTTTTTTACATACTTTTTAAGTTATTCAACACTACAGCCTTTACATGCACAATCATAGGATTCAGATATATATATATAGATATATCTTTTACATATTTCAAACTCGAATTATTCGACAACTATGGAGACAAAAAATAGAAAAAAAAGTTGTGTCATCGTATTTGATGATAAAGAATATTATCACGAAATTTGATTGAATTCTTATCATATTGTCGTACGTAGCCAACGTTATTAAGGCGTTTGGATAATTTACTGCGTCTCGTGTATTTTCTCATCATGCTCTATTCAATTGTGTTTACAAACTGGATGATTAAAGAGATAAATTTGTGGTTGTATGCTTTAGAAGGCCCGAAGGAGCTCTCGGTAAGGATCGAGTCGGTTTCGGAGGCAACGAAGGTTTCCTCAAGAGAAGGCTCGGTGCTGCACCTACGACAACGCCGAGAGAAACCGAAAGCTGCTCGAAGGAGTTAAGAGCGCGGAGGTGGAGCACCGAGAGGACCAGAAACAGGAGAAGGCGGTGGTGGTGGCGGCAGTGGCGAACCGAGTTGAAACGGCCGAGTATCTCAGGAGGGCGGAAAAGGGATCACGAGGAAGAAGAAGGTGTGAAAAAGCGATATCTGGAAGGTCAAAGGAGACAGGAAGTACGTGCTGGGACAGCGAAGAAACACGGTGATCGAAAAAGCCCGAAAATTGATCCATCAAAGCCCAAAATGCACATTGAGGTGCAGGTGGCCCTGAATTTCGTAATATCCTATTTGTACAACAAATTGCCGAGAAGGCGAGTCAACATATTTGGCGAAGAGCTCGAAAAAGCTCTCAAGGACAAATTCAAGGGTCATTGGTACCCGGAAAAGCCGGTCAAAGGGTCAGCCTTCAGGTGTCTAAAAACTGGTGATCCTGTTGATTCGGTACTCGAACGCGCTGCCAAAGAAAGCGGCGTACCGATCAAAGATATTCTTGAAAATTTACCTGCCGAGCTCGCTGTCTGGGTCGATCCTGGCGAAGTCAGTTATCGCATCGGCGAAAAAAGCGCCATTAAAATTCTTTATTCCGAAAGCGCTGATCCCCACGATGAAAGCTCCGCCGATCGCGAAGTCACCAAAACTTTCAATCCCGAAGCTCAATGCTTCAGGCCCATCGAAGCTGTTGGCACTTCGCTTAGCGGTCTCAGCCTCAGCCCCAAATCAACTTCACCCTTTCCAGCCTCTCTCGCTCCCACTAACGGACCTACTGGACCTCTCAACTCGGCCACTAATAACCCCAATAATCCACAAAACCCTCCACACCCTTCCGGCTCTTCCTCAGCACCATCCCCAACACCCATCACCAATTCATTCAAAGGATCACCCAGCCCTGTACCCGCTTTTATTCCTCGGACTACCGCACCTCTTACCTTCACTACCGCCACTTTCGCTCAAACCAAATTCGGCAGCACCAAACTCAAGACCAGCAGCAAACGAGCCAACAGGTATTACGCTTTTCCAATTCATTATTCTCATACGATCTTTAATTATCCTCAACGAGCTCGCAACATTCCAAAATGCAACGATAAATATTTATTTTCATCCAACATTTTTTTTTTTTTTTCATATATTTTGAATTATCTTTTTTTTTTCGAGATGCCGTTCAAGTTCGCAACCTTGAAATCCAACGAAAAATATTTTTCTTTTTATGCACGATTTTTTTTATTATTTTATTATTATGCATGCCAATTTTTTGGCCTCGTATACTTTTTGGTTCGAAAATATCAATCGTTTTATCATCATAGTTACATTCTGCATTTCGGTGATAAGCATCGCCACAGATAAAATGAAATTTCGTTGCATTTCGACGATGCAAAGCATTTCGACGATGCAAACTTCAACGTCGTCCCTTTGGTTGCTATATGGACCGAGGCTTTGAACACAAGTCAAAGAATTCAGTTCCAGGCGTGAGAAACTTGGTCATTTACCTAAATTCAAGGATAAGCAATCTTTTTTCTTTTCTTCACAATCTATTTCCTCAATCAACCGAACTGAATTAATCGCTCGTCGTTCCAATCCTTCTGAACTTTCTTGGCATTGTTGTTCTCAGATTATACTTTCCAAATGACCTAGAACGGTAACCTATTCCGGTAACCTGGGGTCATAATGACTCCAACTTTCAAAAATTCATATCTCCGGTAAAATTTAACGAAAATAATTCAACCTGCGCTCATTCTTTTCGTTTTTCAATGCAGTTTCACGTGAGCCTATGGCACTCGAGCTTAAAGTGAAGAAATTACTCAAAAATGCAGTGAAACGAAAAATAATCGGAGAACGGAGGGAAAAAGGGCGCTTGGGGTAGTTTTTTACGCCAGGTTACCGTTTTAGGGTTCAACTTAGCATCGTTCAGAAAAAACCAAAAATAATACTTCACTCTATTTTCTCCTCGTGCCGATTCAAATTCTTCCAAATGTCTCAAGCCTTCAACAGTTTAAAAAAATAATAATGCAATCACTTTTTCATTTTGGGATCATAGACTTTGTATCCTTCGCGGACTAAAGGGCTCCTGTCGATTATTTTTCTTGCTCGATGCTCAAGTTCAAAAAAATGTTGAGAAAAAATAGGTCGAATGCGAAGATTTCATGATTTTTTGCTTCCCTAAAAAGGATAGTTGTAGTTTTAGCGATAGTTGATAGAAACCACCGACTCATTGACCCAGACCGTCCTCTTACAGAATGTCGCCGACTGAGTTCTCCAACTACATAAAGCAGCGAGCGATGCAGCAACAAATACATCATCACCATCACCATCATCAGCCGCAGCAGCAGCAGCAACAGCAACAGCAACAGCAACAACAACAACAACAGCAACAACAGCAACAGCCACAGCAACAACAGCAGCAACAACAACAACAACAACAACAACAACAACAACAACAACAACAACAACAAGGCGTTTTACCAGTGTCGCAAAATTCGCCAACGAGTCGTTCGCTCTCGCCGGGTGGGATCGTCGGTCCTCAGCAGCAACAGCAGCACAGCGCAGCTGATCCGAGTGCCTATTTCTTTCACGGGCCGTATCACCCGCATCAGTTTGCCCATCGAAATATGTTCGAGCCAACGAATCACGGAGCTGCAACAAACGCAGCAGCAGCTGCAGCCGCCGCGGCGGCTTATATTCCCGACATTTACGGGGCTAAATTTTCCTCATCGTATCTCGATCCGACCGGCCTTGGGCATCAATTTTATGGGGCTAGCGTAAGCAACAACGGTGCTAATAATCCACCAGCGAATAGCCAAGTTTCTACCACTCCGAATCTCGGACCGGTTGGCTCGACGAGCAATAACGCGGCTGTGGCTGCGGCGGCTGCAGCCGCTGCTGCTGCTGCCGCGACCACCACGAGCCAACAGGACAAAGCTTCCCTTGTCGAGGGTCTCAACAGCTTTGGCCTTGGTTCCGTCACTCATTATCCTGCTAGTCAGTATCAGCATCTTCTCGTCGCCAATTAAAATAATCCTCTTTCAATATTCACCACAATAATCACCGAGATTCATTGATTTATTGATCCATTCAATTTATATGCCGCGGAACATTCCTCGAGGCAACTGCGAAAGAGCTACCATCGAGATCGAGAGAGAGAGAGAGAGAGAGAGAGAGAGAGAGAGAGAAAGATCACGAGAAAAACGTCCTTGTCGACTCAAATTTACAACCCCACGGATTCGCCCCCGAAACTCTCCCTCCCAATTAAATCCCCCAAATTATTTTACCAAATCTCGATCCCTTCAATTATTCTCCCATTTTTCCGTCTCCTCGTTCTCACTCTCTCCGTCTCGATGCCCCAAAGAGAGTCCCTCGACGCTCAAACAACAACAGCCAACTTGAAAGGGACAAACAACGCGATGAGAAGGGCCCCATAACCCCCCTTCCCCCCCCCCCCCCTCCCTCCCCCTCCCCGGATCAGTTGACAATTATATATTAAGGACGAATCGACTTTGGCCAGTCGACTTTCAAACATGTTACGAACGAGTATATTATCATTATAATATACACCATTATCATTGTATACGCGTGTGTTTGTCTGTGTGTACCAAAGAATCCTTCAATCGCTAAAGAGATGGCGGACGAAACGAAAGAAAACGAAAGAGAGAGAGAGAGCGAGAGAAGAAAAAAAGGAAAAGGATGGAGAAAGGCCGAAAAATGAGGGATTTTTAAAACTAAAAACGTGGACTGGCCGTTGTGACACACGATAATACATAAAAACACGATTAATACGATTAAAACACACATACAAACACTCACATATATCACGAAGGTGTAATAATTTATTTTTTCACTGATATTAGTCAAAGAATTACTATATATATATACATATTAATATGTATTACTTTACATATATATGTATGTGTGTATGTATATACATATATCTGTAGAGGCAACGTATTAAAAAACGTCGAGGCCGAATCCTCGCTCCGCAACGCATTATCGTGTGAGCATAAACAAAAACAATGATTATTCAAGGACAGCCGCCAAAGAAATGTAAAAGTTACACTGTACGAGATACGGATTCGGGGATTATCCGCGTACAACCTCGATCGGAATTTACCAAACGAGCTCGTTCCTCTATTATATTAAACGAAAGAAGAAAAAAAAAAGGACAAAGAAAACAAGAATGAGGCAGTAAAAAACTCGATCGTAGGATAGGGCAAATTATAAATATTAAATTATAGAGGAAATGGTAGATAGAAAGAAAGAGCATGGAAGAGAGCGAGAGAGGGAGAGCGAGAGAGAGAGAGAGAGAGAGAGAGCGGCGTAGGTTGAAACCGTCGAGGGTTGCAAGCTCCGTGGTCCTGAGGAACGAAGCACAGGGCACGTCTTTTCGTACGGTCTCTTACATATTATTTTTGTAATGTATAAACACGATGAATGGCATAGAATTAAAAAAAAAAAAAAAAAAAAAACAACAACAACAAACAAAACAACAAGAAAAAAAATCAACAACATCGATAGGAAAAGACGTTCGGGCGGTCTCGCGACGCGTTTTTTGTCCCACCGAACCTCTCGAATGATTTGTCTCGGTTTTTTTTTTTATTTTTTTTTTTTTCACATTATTTTAACTAAAATCACCGTCTCGGGCGCGCATTATTATTAATCAAAAATGCCACGTTGCGTGTAAAAAAAAAAAAAAAAGGTATAAGGGAGGAAACGAAAAACGCGACTCGCCCGATCTGCTTTAATAAAACCTTTATTAGTTTATATACTTAATCTTAACTACGGACACATACATAACTATTAACGATACGTACGACTGTGGTAGCTATGCTAGTACCTGCTATTGTTAATAAGGGTGTTAATTATCGGGACGTGGACGATTCGAGCGACCTTCATACAGACGCTCGAATTCCTTCCCTCCCTTGCCCCTTCGCCCCTTTTATTGCGATAAAATTGTACCGCGCCCCCTTTATATCCACCCCCCCCCCTCCCCCACCCCCTGCCCCTCTCATTCCCTCCACCACTCCCCGGAACGAAGCACGAGAATAAATCGTTGCAGCAACAACAACAACAACAAACAGTTAACCGCGAATCAAATGGATCTCTTGTCTCACAGGGGACGAGGCTGCTGAGCTTAAGCGAAGAATCAAACCCGCGATTATAGTGTTGCCGGACGATAGCGCGAAATACCAAGATATAAGAAAAAATAAATTTTTCATAAATTCAACAAATTCAATATCGGTTTCGATTATTCGGGGCGTGCACTCGCCATTATTGGGAAAGTATTGCAAGAGATATAATAACTACTCTGAGAAATCTTGAACACGCACCGAACAGTACCGATTTATATAAACTATATTTAAAATATAATTATTAATGAATTTAATAAGACGAAAGAAAAGATGAAGAAAAAAAAAGAGAAACAAAACAACTGCATATATACATTATTACGAACGAGTCTAGAAATAAATGAGAGACACACAAAAATAATAATAATATAGTATTATACGTTTACGATATCGATTATATACCAGAGCCAACCACTTTGTAAGAGAAAACAAATATATATATATATATATCTATATATACATGCATATATATTTATGCATAGTTTTCCATATGCTAGTAGTTAAACTTGATGTAAATTAACGTACGATTACCATGGGAGAAAATATGAAGCCTGCGGTGGTGAGTAGGGACAAGGGTGAATATGGAGACTCGAAAAAAAAACAAAACAAAACAAAAATAACATGTAGCTTTTGAAAAATCGATAATCTCGATGTGTTAAGAAGAATATCAAGTGTCTATAAACCCAATTAGCGCGATTGTGTACCCCCAGTATCGGGATTAACTTATTTAAAAAAAAAAACGAAAAAAAAAACAAACAAAAAAACAACAAAAAAAGGATTTACTAAAGCAGAGCGAAATAATAAGCAAGAGAATAATAAGTTAAATGGAACACACTTCATATACGCGATATATATATTCTTATACTTGGCCAACCAGGGGCAATAGAGAGAAAGAGAGAAATACCATGCAGAGCTCCGAGAGCGATCAGGGTTTTCGGTGTATTGAAAAGTCGAAACAACACAACACACACTAACAATTGGTAGTTTCCATGCGTACCTGCCCTATTTATGGTTATATAGAGAAACTATCGTAATAACCAACAAATACTAAGAATATACGTGGCCAATGGGCGACCATTTAAATACTTTGATTATGCTCGATTAAAAATTGAAAAAAAAACCGCGCTTTTCGCTCGCCCGTGAGAAACGCCATCTTACAGGAGCGGCCAGTCTTTCTCTGTCCACTCTCTCCTGTTTATCATTATTCTCTCGTCTTTCCTCCATATTTATTCTGTCCGCGGCGATGTATTTATACATCCCAACACTACATTTATATATATTATGCATATTATGAATAATAATTTACATAATATATATGTAATGGAATAAACTTGGGTGGCCCCGTTAACGAACGATTAATAAAAGGATTCATTAATATGGAAAGGAAAATAACGAAATATTGAGCTCGGAGCAGGGCAGTCACGCGGGGCTTAGCTACGCCCCATTCATTATTATCCTTCGGGGATCCTTTTATTCGTAACACACAATACGACGAATAAATAATAACACACAACCGAATAACACTTATATTTACTAATCAACTAACCAGAGGATCATAATTAGATTTGTAATTGATCATCCATATATTTTTCAATACCTCACAACTATTCGGTGTATATTAAGAAAAAAAAAACAACAACAACATTTTTAAACCAAACCAACGAAAATGCGATAAAAACAAACACATTTTAACCCACAACAACACACTATAACTTGCTTTACTATTTAGTCTCCGCATATACACGCACCACGAGGCCCCTCTGTTTTTATTTTCTTTTCATTCTATTTTCCTTACTCTTGCCCTTTCTTTGGTCAACATTTTTTCGATCAATATTTACCATTCACACTTTTCCCAAGAAGTTTACAAATTTTTTTCGATCATTTATCGATTATCAAATTTTTCAATTTCATTTTAATTTTTTTTTCGATTATTTATCGATAACCAAGCCTTTTAATTTAATTCAATTTTTTTATTGAAAATCTATTCTAAAAGCTTTTCAATGAAATTTCATTTTTTTTTTTAATTAATTAATCGCCAAGCTTTTTCATTCGATGCAAATTCTTTTAAATAATTTATTGATAATAAAACGTTTGAGTTGAATGAAAATTTTTCCAAAAATCCACTAATTTTGAAGCTTTATTATTGGATCAAGATTTTTTGAAAAATTAATTTATAAGAAAGGTTGAAAGAAAATTTCTTTTGAGAAAAGTGATGATTGTGAATATGAAAAATTCTTCTTTCATTTCGACGCTTTTTTCGTCGTTGCTCATAATTCAAAGTCGGATCGTCCCACGAGATGCAAAGTTTTTATAATTATTTCCTACAACGCGCTTATCTGGCAGTTTTGATTATAATTATTGATTTTTTATCGACCCGGTAACTACGAATTCGGTATAGTAATATAATTTGTTCCCTTGTTCATTGACGAATGTACATTGTCCCAATAATTATCGACACTAATTATTGTCAGAACCCACGGAATACTATTACTATGAAAAAAGTAATATTATTACTATTAACTACTCCTACTATTCTACTACTACTATTACAACTACTACTATTAGTACTATTACTACTACTATTACTACTACGTGAAAGGAGAAAAAAAAAAGAAATACCATACTATACAATTACCGATAAAAAATGTAGCCGAAAATTACCACCTTTATCGTTTCTCTCGTCGCTTTTAACGTTTCGATTTTCCATCGATTACTATAGACGCACTAAGATTTTTTCTTTCTCCATTCTATTCTCTGTTTTCTTTCCTTTATTTTTTCTTCTCATAGTTTGTTGTCACTTTTTTTGTGTACGATAGACGATTGAGAAGAGGCGAGGCTGGAAATTTGTCAAAAGAGGCGGGAGCGTGTAAAAATGGCAATGTATCGCGTACATTTCTGTTCCCATTTTTTCCCGCCATTTTCACTTGCAGCTGAGCGTTCGTTGGCTTCGGGGATCGATTTGTTTCTCAGATTCATATCGATCAACGAATGAGCTCGCTTTTTTTTACCAATACGAAAAGAAAAAGATGGATCGTCGATCTTTTGGAGATTGACGCAGCCGCCCTAGATCCCCTGGACCCGCGCCGCAATTTTCTTCCCTCGTTGCCCCACCCCCGTCCTACTGGGAAAGCAAAAAAAAAACGACAACAACAAAGTAACAACAAAACCCCGCGTCATTCGTTTCGATGACCTAATTCTTACACACCACTCGTAAATTATTTTTTGTATTTTTATATATTGTGAGACGAGTCGACCATGTTGGGGCTGTGTGTGTGTGTTTGTGTACGCGCGCACGCGCGCGCACGCTGTGTGCCTGAGAGTGTGCATGCGTCTGTGCTAAAACCATCGTCGTCGTCGTCGTCGTCGATGCAACGGCCACTCCGTTTTATTCTTCGATGTAATCACTTTTTATTTGTATTATTGTTATTGCTGTTATTATTATTATTATTATTATTGAATCTTTATTATTATTATTATGATTAATATTTTAATTATTATGTAAGTAAAACAAACAGAAATAGTTCCGCATGTAATTTTTCACGGGGGTTTAGTCGAGCAGGTTAATATACAGATAAACAGGGAAACACACACGAAGCGAAAACCAAAAATAATTATCGTTCGATGTGGGACACTCGTTTATCATGCCCATCCCCCCCCCCCCCCCCCCCACCCCCCCCCCCCCAGGTGTAACACCAAAGAAAAAAAAAAAAAAAAAAAAAAAAGTGGGGAAAAAAAAAACAAAATTGTAAAATGCCGTCTCCATTGTTGTATCGCGTATGAAAGAAAGAGAGAGAGAGAGAATGTGTGTGAAGCAGCACGTTGAGGAAAGTTTTGTTTTGGTGAATATCGTCGTAACAGCAGGCGCGGATAGAAAAATTTGTTTGGTTTCTGGCACCCGAAGGAAAATAAATAAGGGATTTAAATGGTGATGAGAGGGAAGAATAGAAAAGTGTGTGAATATAATGAGAGAAAAGGATGAAATAAAGAAAAAATGTGGGGAAAAAAGAGTAAAAATAAAATAAGAATGAAAAACAAAAAACGAGGTCGACAACGTCGAGTATCAGGGCGCCTGGTTATTAGTACACATTTTTAATTAGCTCTGAAATAATGTCGGCGCCCGTATTAGTTGTTGAAATTTTTGCAGTTTAGACACGAATATTCTTCGTAGAGTTGAATGTTGTCGATTTTCTATTAGCTTAAATAAATAAATAAAAAGTGATTAAAAGCAGAAAAAAAAGCAACCAAAAAAAACATGTTTTAGGGAGCATCGGCGTGCTTGTTCGAAAAAAAAAAAGTACTACGCGCATTCAACCCAACACACAGTCAAAGGAGAGAGACGGTAAAAAAAACACAACCAAAATGATGAAAATTGTGGAAACAAATAATACGATTAATGTACGTTGATTATAATAGATTTTCTATTGATTATCACGATCTCGATTCCGCCCACGTGGCGGCACGTCTACGATCGAATATTATTGAAACTAGGCCGACGCATCCGTGCTACGTTTCATTAGATTATCTATTCACATATGTGTATATATACATATATATACACATTTATTTGACACAATATTTAATATATTATTTAGTACATGAATATTAATGCTATATGCGATGATTGTATAGGGTGCGAGTATATCCGTATCAACACCGATTTCAAACTAAACAGGTAAACATACAAAAACCAAAATAAAAACAGTCACGGATTGCTACTGTACACGAATTCCACGGAATGATGAAAAAAACAAACAAACACAAATAAGCAACAACTTCACACATGCAGTACGCGCGAGTATGTGTTTAGAAAAATGACGATGACGATTGAAGAAAATACGATAATATAATATCATGAAATTATTATTCTTTGTTACTTCTTTATAATTAAAATGAAATATATATATATATATATATATCTATATATATAAAATAAATGAGAAAAAAAACATAAAAGTATAAAATCGAACGTAAAAGGATTTGTTGATTTTTACGTTTATTTTACGCAACGAGTCGTTTTCGTTCGCCTAACCGTGAAATGCCCTTGGTACACACGTTTGGCTTCTTTAACGTCTCACGTTTACTCGGTTTTCTCGCGCTCACACACAACACCAAGACACCTCCATCTTCACTCTCTCTCTCTTTCTCCCTTTTCTTCGTAATTGTAATTCTTTAAAATTACTCTACGTCCAGAGACAAATATATCGGCACAACTGTGTAAACGTCGCTACGACCCAATGTCCGAACATATATTTTGACATTATTACACGAAATAATTACGATCGATGATCGAACATGTTTATCTCTCATTGTAATAGGAAATGTTTTATAAATAATAGGTTGTTATCATTGAAATTTGATTTTCAACGTTTTAGGGATATGAGAAACGTCACGTTGTTTGTACTTTTGCGATAAAAGCTTTTTCGCCTTTTCTTACATTTTTCTATCGTTAGATTTTATTTCTGTATATATTGACGAGCCACCGCAGTGGTTCTTATTGGATATATATATATATATATATCGATCGTTGTTTTCGAAAGTAATTCTCTCAGGGCTCGCAAAAATTCTTGGCACTTCGGGCCAGTTTTTGTGTCCATGAAATATCGAAAACTGGTGAAAAATCGTACGACGCTGAGATCGATTGTTATGAGTTCTCGACGGACAAAAGGAGAGCGAGAGAGAGAGAGAGAGAACGAGAGGGAGGGGAGAGGGGAGTGAGAAAGAGTGAGTGTCAAAAACACGACGACGCCACGAAAATTTGAACGCACGACCAGACAAAAATGATTGAGACGGTAAAACAAAGACAAAAGTTTCGTACACTCATATGTACATTGTGTTGACTATTTATAGGCAGTTTTCATCCAATTATATTAACGAATTATGTCATCATTTGTTAAGTAGTTAACAAAGAGGTTATAGAATTTTTCTTTCATTTCGATTTGCGATAAATACTTTTTTTTCCTTGATCGACGAAAGTTAACTCGGGACGAAGAGCGTCGCTTGGAAGAGTCGCGCATATATATATATATATATATATAGATATACTATATTTACCCACAATTTATACGTCCGCCGTGAGTTAACCAATTTCGCGATCGGAATTACCGCGTACCCTTCCCAGGAAAAATCCCCCTCCCCTGCCCTGCCCCATAACAGAGATATCTCTCCGCGGCATTATTAGTCTTACGAGAAAAAAAAACCAAAAAATAACGAGATTTGGCCTAATCTGTGTGTATCGTCTTCGTCGTTCTTTGTGTGTGTATATATGTACTTTATCGAGAGAGAAAAAGCCGAGTTTTGAATAAGCTGTGATGACAGCGAGGTTTGTTTGACCGGAATGAAAAAAAGCAACAACAGCAAAAAATGAACAACAAATTTTCGGCGTTTACCGACTATATTCATGTATATTTACAAATCAACAATTCTCCTGTCGATCATTATTTGTTGTAAGGTTAAAAAACGATCATGCAATATTTACCTTTCGCGATCAAGCGATATTATTGATATTATTATAATTATCAATCGAATATTTTGCGATACAACCGACGTAGCAATATTTGTCCAGCGATTTATCTCCGTTTCAATTTTTCGTACCAATCGCCAAGACGAAGAGAACGAAAAATGAAAAAAAAAAGAAAAGAAAAAAAAAAAAAAAAAAAAAAAAAAAAAAAAAACAAATAAACAAAAATACAACTTACCTACACAGAAAAAAATTACAAAAATACATTTTTTTAAAAAAATATTAAGTATAACAAAAAAAAAAGCAAAAAACAAAAAATTGATATTATTTTGTGTGTATCTGCATATATATGTATATATACACCTATACTCACAGCCACATGTACACACACCCCCTCCATACACACGCATACATATATACATGTCTGTACTATAATAGTCTATAATTTTTCATACTGTTGTACGAATTTTTAAGTTTATATCAAAGTGTTTTGTGTATCGGTAAGACAGAGGTATATATGTGTATGTATATGTATGTATA
>JAPYYS010001329.1:0-18094 GCA_030522525.1 Campopleginae sp. 14b
CGTATAGCAATAAAAAATATTACACACGATCTCGCAAGCCCGGAGCATGCAGCCCCGGGTGGCGATTCTGTCCTGAGCTCATGAATTTTTCAATGAAACTTCACATCAATCCTGAAATTTGCCTTCCTCTCGCCGTCGCACTTTTTTTTTTCTCAATTTTTCATTTTCCTCCCTCACACGACGCAATCAGGACTCCCGACCGCGTTTCATGTGTTGAGAAATTTTTCTGATCCTTTTATTCCCACAATTCAACCATTTTTTCTTTCTCATTGACCGATAATCGAAAAATTCGATCCGCTGGACCAAAAAACGTCCAACCGTTGAGTAATTTTTTACATTTTTATGGCTCCCCATAAATTATCAGCCCGAGAGAGTAATCCAACGTGTACACAAAGATTACGAAAAGGTGGAAGTGCAAAAAAAAAAAGTGGAAAGCTCAATTTCCATCCTCCGGGACGCGAAGGCGCGTTTGGGTTTGCAAAGTTTTTACGTTTTTCTGTCAACTCGGTGAAGATTATTCGTGTGTACACTTCGGTCTCTCATCGGGAGAACGAATGGCTCGCTAATTACTCGAGACGATGTGAAATTTGACGTGAGGAGCGCGATACCGTTCGCACGGGCCACCCGCGCTTGAGCCGTGCATCTTACGCAATACTTTCTCTCTCTCTCATGGACCAGCCTGCTCTGCCGAAAACGGTATCCGCCGGTCCGCTTAAAAACGTAAATTCATACGTTTAGGGTAAAAGGAAAAGGCGCGTGAATAATTTACAGAATTTTAGTGCGGGAGCCGATGAACGCGAGACGAGCCACTTGGCGGAGAGTGCGATGCGCCTGGATGCTGGATAACTCGAGAGGGAGAGAGAGCGATACTCTCTGGAAGTATCCCGATCGCCGATAAGCCACGAGAGACGAGACGCAGAATTATTATTCGAGCCTCGCCGTTCCATTACTCTTTTATTTCTCTAGCTTGTGTATATATTTGTATATCCGGTTATATAGATATGTATGGATAGGATTACACATAGAACGACGCAGACGTATACGAGTCTCTGAGATAAATACAGAGCGTTGACTGTCCATGAAAGGGAGACTCGACGATTTCTCGTTTCCGTTCAATCAAGCTCTCGCTGCTGCTGCTGCTGCTGCTGCTAACTCCCAGTCGGGACACTCGCGGATTTGCTTATGCATGTGCATACTTGACGTATCCACTCGCTCTCTTACGTATTCATCGCGCCTATAAATATATATAATGATCTTATCTCCCCTTATTTTGCTCCAATCGCGACGCCACAGTTTTCTTCGCGTCTAAACCTTTTCTCTCTCTCTGTACGTACGAATCCATCTCTCTCTCTCTCGAGAGAGAGAGAGAGATTCCGTACGCATCAGATGTAAACGGACCGATCGAATCCGATCAATTAGCGCTCCAGTATTGGCAAAAATAATTGCAAATAGGAGGAAATACATGAAATAACGAATGAATGAGCGCGATTGACGAAGAAGAAATCGCGCGGCGACGCGGAATGCCTTCAGCTTGCCCTATGGAAATGATTTTTTTTTTTAAATCGTCGATATTTTCTTCGACACGATAAACTAAATATTTTTTGGATAATTTCATAGTTTTCGTTATTTTGGCCAGAACATTTGATTTATAACGAGAATTTTCGGCAAAATTAACGATTGGAACGAGATAAATTTACGTCCGAAGAGAATTTCCAAAATATTTCTTGCCGCAATGACGCAATTTTTGGAATCATTAGAAAAAAATCGTTTGGTCGAACGTATCGATCTTGTCCAAAAAAATTTGTTCGAGTGAGCGAGAAACCGAGAGTTGAGTTGGATCTTTCTTGATGAGAGTCGCGGCCGCAATCCTTAAAGCTTTCTCGGACTTAATCCGTTAATTTGCGCAAGGTGTTTCGAACATCCAGCAACAATATATGTCGACGAGTACCTTAAGGTACATTTAGCTCGATAGAGCATAAAAGAGAAATGGCCCGGATACTTGTGTAATGGCGTCGTCGCAGTTGATGGCCGGCGTAGGAGACACACTGCGTCGTCCCTTGTCTTGACACTTGAAAGGGATATGCGAGAGTCATGCTTGTCCCATCTCTCCCGCAATCCAACTTTTGCTTTCTCCCTCGGTCCCGAGGTCTCAACACCAACAGACGCGGAGGCAGCCACCACCAGAGCGAGCGGCTTTTCTCTTTGTCGGACCTCAGTGATATATTCTCGCGCTCTCATCCTGCTTCGCGCTGTGTATCCGAGCAAACCATTCCGAGAGACTAACACGACACTACAAATGCAACGCGGTAACTCCCTCGCCTGCCTGCCTGCCTGCCTGCCTGCCTGCCTGCCTCCGACAATAAGACACGACGATCGACAGTCGATATTCCATCCCATTGATTTAGGGCCTTGTAAACGCCAAAGGGCACGGACCAATCTTCATCTCACTTTCCTCCGCTCTCTCACTCTCTGCTCGTTCATGTACGCGAAATTTTTTTTTCTCTTCCTCTTTTTTTCCAATCATTCGCGATCCATCGGACCCGGTGCAACTTTAACGGGGCCACCGGCTTAAAAATTCAATGCGATTAAGGACTTACGAGAGCCTCTAATTTACTCAAGAACCCTTGGCCAGCTTCGAGCTTCGTTATCCTCTCGTTCCTCGTTACTATTTATCATTTAAGTTCGCGCATCGTTCGAGTTGGACGCAAAATATTTTATTTATTCAACATTTTTTAATATTTTTCAAATCCTCTCAATATTTCTCCGACATTCTATTTTGTTTTTTTTTTTTTTTTTTTTTTTTTTTTTTTTTTTTTTTTTTTTTTTTTTTTTTTTTTTTTTTTTTTTTTTTTTTTTGTTTTTTTTTTTTTTTTTTTAATGTAAAAAAATAAATTTTTTTTAAAACTTCGTCGACTCGATGGAATCAAAATGACGTTTCGAGCTCGATGCGGTCGGTGCGATTACGTAAACTCCACATATCTATGGCGCGCACCATTAGCGCCGGAGTCCGGCTCGTTAATTAGGAAAAAGTCGTTGATTCTGGCGTCGCTCGAGCGAAAAAGTGTGTGTGTGTGTGTGTGTGTTGAGAGACATTTGTGTACGAGACAGCAGGATTTTCCGAATGTTTATCGTCGCTGGAGCCTGCGTCAGGTAGCCAGAGCGCATCAATGGGGAAAAACCATTCATGTCCGTCTCGCGCGAGAAGAGTCTTTAAGAAAGTAAAGAGAAAGATGAGCAAAGGAAAAAGAAAAATACGTTGTTTCGTTACTGACTGCTGATGCGCGGTGACGAGAGTCGAGAGGCTGGAATTCTTGGAGGAGAAAAATAAGAGCCGGCCAAGTTATGCCTCTGGCTTCTCCTTTGGTCGTGATATTTCCAGACAATCCCCGCGATCCTATTTCCACCACTTTTCTCATTTCTATCCAATTATACGAGCTCGAAAAAAACTTAAACGTCCCAGAACGATATTTTCCTTTGCGATGCCGAAAAAAAAAAAAAAAAAAATTGAAACAATCAACGCCGCACATTGCTGGGTAATTTTTCAAAAGTCTTTGGAGCTCGTTACCCAAAGATTTTCTATTTATAACAGAACCTGCGACATTATCGCACTCGGGGCATTTTATAAAATGCGACTCTTGAAAATAATGAAGTCATTGTGCGTGCTGGCGATATTCTCAGGCTCCTGTGTATCTGGTTAATCGATCCTCCGATGCGTATGCACTTGAAAGCTCTTTATCGGGTTTCCCATAATTCGCGTCTCTCCTCGTAAAAAGTGTAAGCGGTACTTATGAGCAAGACTTATGAAGCGTTATTATCGTTATGAGAAAAGCACTTGTCACGGATGTACGGAGCGCGAACACTAATCCGAGAACTATACTCGCGGTGTTTCGCCGAGGCGGCAGAAGCAGTTCAAGATTGCGTTTATGCTCGCGCGCTACTTGCTATTGTATTTTCACGATCGCACGATACAGAAATATATATCGTGCCTTGTGCGACTTGCCTACAATGACCAACGCCGCCCTGCTACGTCGATTATCTCAGGAATGCAATTATGCCTCGACGCCCTGCCGCCGCGTATATACATATGGGCCTTTTCGGACTTTGGGCTCGGCCTCTCGGCGGGGCCTCGGTAATCGATCATTTTCCGGAATAAAATCAATTTTTTTCGCCCATTTTTACAGTTTATTCCATTTGAACGGACGGAAGCGATTCGTCCCGTTCTCCATGAGAGAAAACAAATGTTTATGGGGGTTTCTCGAGTCCCTCGACGTAAATCGGCCCATGGCTTTGTACGTACATGTGTACACAGTCTCTGTTTGAAAAGTCGCTTTATATTCGCGTTTTGTGCCTGGGGACGTTATCTTTCTCACGTCGTATGGTGGCGCGTCTGCGGGCCACTCGGCGTTTCGCACTTGTCGTTATTTTCATTTTGTTCCTTTGAATTAATGCTCGAAAGCTCTTTACACACTTGATACGTAACGTTGATCGAGCGATAATAAAGAAAACGAGGTGCTCCCGGTCCTTCGATGAGCTTCGAGGTCGCATCGTACATGCGCCCTTTTCTCTGTCAATCGTGTTTGTCGCGGTGCAGAGACGATGAAATACCGTCATTGAATATTTATACGTTGATACGTTTTGTAAAACGTGTGTTCACTCGTGAATTACCGATAAAATCGTCGATATAGAGTTTATGGCGAGCGGCTATAGAGCGATCGATGGGGGTGAGCGGAGCCGCGATCGAGATGATTTTAATGCTCGACGACGCGGGAGGAGAGATCTTGCCGCGAATTGGCTCCGTAAACGCTCCGACACTCACGAGCAAAACGATTATGTATCGCGATATCCCGTGCGTGAGACTTGGCCGTTGCTTTACGATCTGGACCGCGGGTGACAAGAAAGAGCTTTATCTCTTTCTTCTCTCTCCCTCCTCTTCTTCCCGGTGCCTCTCCCGATGGGCTCGAGCGACAAGAAAGTATATGTTGGCTCGTTGCGGCACTAAAGTCTCACGTTTAAAGCACACACCGGCCGCCGTACCGGAGCAGAGCACTCAGGACGTAAATTATATAGATATAGTATAGCCAAGCCCATGGAATAGAAGCGAGAACGTGCGAGACAAGTTATTCGCACGAGCGAGTATATAAGCGTAGGTTGCTCGCGGTGAGCTTCACAAGGAAGTGAATTACTGCCACAGTTGGCTACCGCGAGAGAAAATGAGCGAGAGAGACATTCGCCCAGCCTCCCAGCATCTTCAGCCTCGCATGTCAACACCAATAGCGAGAGTGCGCGCTTCGTTTTTGCCGCTGATGCTGCATGTCGAGTCAACGGAGCGCGACAGTTCGTTGCGAGCTGAGAGCCAAACTTGAGGGTCAAGTGTGAAGCAGGACTTCAGGCAAGGGCACGAAAAATGGGGCAACTCTCGGAGGGTTAACAGGAAATAATCTCGACCCCTGCTGCTGCCGCCTCCGAAGTCTCGTGACGTTCCGGGCAGACGCTGATCCTTCGTCGAACGCTCGGGCAAATAATCCGATCATTATCAAAAATAATAATTATTATTAAATTGAAATTATTATTAAATTAAAATTATTATTAGAAATAATTATCGAAAAATAATTGAAATTTAATAATAATTATTAAAATAATGGTTTTTTTTTCTTTTTACTCTTGTTTGCTCTTTCAGTTTTGATAACCAACATTTTTATGCTCGGGGAGTGCTTGCTCGGGCTATGGAAGAAATTAGTCGCGCCCAAGGGCGAGAAAAGTACAAAAACAATAACCAACTGCCCTGATTAATTGGCCGGCGAGAGTTTCGCCAGCTCGAAACATTAATTATCTCCATATTGGACAGGTTTTCATTTCGCATGCTCTCTCGTGCTTTCGCTCGGTAAACTCAACGGGTGGCCGCACTTGAGGGTGGTATAGAGTTTATCAGCGCCATAAATAAATTGAGTGTCTTTATTTCTGACGGTTACCTTTTCTTCCATATGAATTGAGAGCGTCCAACCTCGGTCAACTCCTTTCTCGTAATTACTCGTCGTTTTAAGAATTTCTACACTTCCCAGCAACAATTTTTACATCTCCAATTGTTTTCGGTGATCCGGGAGTTCGGAACGTTCGGGTCCAACGAAAAATCCATTTTTCCATTAATTTTTTCTTCAATTCCAAAAACCATCACCATTTTCCTATCGATATTCAATTTGAAGCCTAAAAAATATCGTTTTATTGTCCTGACCAAATTTTTAATGAGAAACTTGAAATTTACTCAAGAAAAAATGCAATTTCGTTGCATTCCAACGGTGCAAACTGCAACATTGTTCGTGTTTTCGTATTTATCGAAGGGTATCGTGAAAAACACTTTCTTTTTATCTTTACTTTTCGTTTTTGTTCTTTTTTTTTTTTTTCTACTATTTTCTGATTCGTTACGATCGTAAAATCATGGCACGGTGAAAGGTTTTTCTGTTGAATGGGAGGCCGAGAATAGCGAAGGAGCTGTCGTCGTCGTTTTGTCTCTCTATCTTCGCATCGAGTGCTTCTCCGTTTCGTGCACCTTCCGAGAGCCTCCGCGCAGCACCGGCCGCTGTCCTCCGAACGCACTTTACACTCCGGTCTTTTACGACCCTCCCCTCTCTCTCTCTCTCTTTTTCTCTTTTCGAGTGCCCAGATTTTTGGCTACCTCCGCGGCGCGCATCAGCAGGCAGCAGTGTCGACGGGACACGCCGCAGGTGATTCCCGTTAGTTTTGCCAAGGCACGAGGCCGTAAGCGTCGACCATCCCCCCCACCGGATTTCGTGCCTAAGACCGGTGTAATTCGCAGTTTGGGCTCACCTGGTGCAATGCCAAAATTCTATACCTAACTCAGCACCGGAGCAGCACAAACCAGCCGCGCATATATTTTCAGCACCTCCTGAAAATATAGTCGGCTCGAGTCCTCTTCGTTGTTTCGGAACTCGAGGGAGAACAAAATTTCTCTCAATTATTTCTCTTCACTTTCAGCAAAAATTCATTTTTTCGAGAATTTTTGAGATTTTTGACTTGCGAAGTGATGAAGAACGAGGGAGGCGAGGAAAATAAGAAAATCCTCGAGCCAAAAAACTTTGAACCTTCCCGCAGACGATCCGTGTGACGATCTTGTGTGTGTGTGTGAAGATTCCAACGGAGCATTCTGCTCAATTGCACGAGCTTGAATCTCGCATGTTAAGTATCTGAATGCATTGTACGTTGATTAACATATGAGACGAGGGTGGGTCGAGAGCCCGAGAATGCATCGACGCGCAGTGATATTTGCATTGGCGTGGTCCTGGCGGCACAGAGGCTCAAAGTTTCGCTATCCGATGCAGCGAGCTCGATAGTGCGAATATCCTCGTGCGAGACGTTCACGCGAGTGGGTCGACGGGCGAAGAGAGACTTTGCTGGTTGTTGGCTCTCCTCGGAGAGGCGGCAGGGAATACCAAAGCGTATAATGCCATGTAGAGACATATATAGTGTACGTAGTAGTGTAGTACGACACGCGGCAGTACGAACGCGATGAAGGCTGTGTTGGCCCATTGATGACTTTCATTCACACTCGCGAGCGCCGGGGCTTCCTGCTCGCGTCGTCGAGGAGGCGCGCGGCCCGACTCCACCCTCTCACTTATTCTCTTTTTCTCACTCCCGCGGTCTCACGCACTCTCCCCAGTCTGTGTCTCCGTGTCTCTCGCTTTTTCTCGACCGGGCATTCACTCTCCTCCTGCTGCGCCACCATTTCGCGCGTGGGTCCTCGCTACACGTCTCGATACATGAAAAGCGAACGCACCGCCCAATAATGCGATCCTGCTCAATCAACCCTCAGACATCCACCCAGAGGGAGCTTGTCCTACATTAATGTATATGCATTTGATAAACGTGTGCATTAGTTTAAACGAGTTTTGAGACGGCCCCACGCCATGAACAACGACCAGGCCGAGTCAGAGGTGAATTCTCTGTATCGAACGTTTCCATACGCATGCCTCGCCATACGTTCGTTCTGCATCGTAACGATGTCTGTCAACGATGTGTGGATCAGAAAACTGTCTACTGAAAACGAAATTTTGTGAAAAAACGATGACACTGAAGTTCCCAACGTCGAGCAGCTTCAGCGAAAAATACGTTTTTCTATGAATTTTTGGTTCAATTTAAAAAATTTTTGCAATTTTCATATCAATTTTTTTTTTCGAGCTTGAAAAAACTTTGATTTTATTGTCTTTAGTAAATATTGAAAATAAGAATCGTGTGAGATCTGGTATAGAGAAAACGGAATTCGTTGGATACACGGCCAACTCAATATTTTTTTGATAATTTCAAAATTTTCGGTATTTCGATAATACTTTCCATTTCTAACGCAACTGTCGGTTAAATTTACGATTGAAATGACAATAATTGAATTTTAAGAATAATTCTCGCAGCAACGACCGCATTTTGTGCGATTGAAAAAAAAAAAAATCGTTTAGTCGAAATTTTTTTTCATTTTTTTCAACAAAATTGTCATTCCAGTGTCTGCTTGTTTCGCGATGCATCCGGAAATTGCGTAAGCAGAAGGGGACAGATTAGTTGGCGATTTTTGGGGGCTCAGGGATTCGCGCCGGAAAAGAATGAAAGTGCCCAGACGGTGCGGAGGAGTCTAAAAGAAAGAGATAAAAATAGAAGAAATAATAGAGGAGGATCGAGAAGCTGCTACTCGATTTCCCTCTCGTTTCCCTGCTGTGGCTATTATTCTCGTAGAGTTGTGCGGTGGCGGTGATTCCTCTGACACGGACCACACGTTGCGCGTGCGTTGATCGCGCGCATGCACGCACACGCGAGCGCGGCGAGTCGAGAGGCGCGTAGGCGTGAACGATGCGCCTGGCCGCGGAGCTCGGATGAGACTTTTCGATGCGGGACGCATTATACAACAATACCCACAACTTTCGGAACGGCTCTCTCTCTCTCTCTCTCTCTCCCCGGGACTCTCGTAGATAAATATACATATACACGTGTAAGAGGCTGATGGACGCCGTGGCTTCTCGTGAGAAACGATTTAGGATAAAACGAGAGAACGCGGCTCGCCGCACAGGGACGCTTCGGCAAGCGGCATGCAGCAGGGAAAAGGGAGAACGCGCGCAAAGGCCCATTAACCCTCTCTCCCTGAGAGCGCGACTCTCGACCAACCGATATTTATCCCTTGCACATAGCACGGACTGGCGCACACAAAAGGAAAATATAAGTGGACACGAAGAGTCTGACGATGTGCGTATTATCGTGCGCGACGCATAGCGTCTCGATTATCGATCATCATAAAAATGATGATCCTGACCTCGTTGTCCGTGGCAAAGGAAAATACATTTCGATTGTTTGCGGCCCCGGGCTTAGGAGAAATGTGAAAAAATGACGAAAAAAGGAAAAAGGAGGCGATTTTTCGAAATCTACTCAAGAAATCATCAAACGCCTCGTGTTCCGAGAAACAAGAGTATGTAATATTTTTGCAGCTCCGCGAGTCCCCAGACATCACGATACCTTATAAGGCTGAGAAGCGAACGAGCCGGATATCCACCTCGTGTGGGGTCTCCAGGGGGCACATCTCGCCCTCGGTCCTTCTTCTCGACAAGCCTCATTCTCCTCGCGATCCTGCTCCTCTGCCTCTATATATTTTCTCCCTTTTCCTCTCTTTCTATCGATCCACATATAGTCCCGCGCCCGAGAGAGCACCAAGAGCCCTTAAGGAGCTTGGCAAATGCCGCACCGAGAATTCCCCCATTCCCACCCATATTTGACGACTAACTTACGGTTAGCATCGCCGCTCGCTCGCCTGTTCCCGCCATTCTTTTATTCTGCAAATCCAACCTCAAATCTTTATCTCCCGCGTGCTTTCCTTCTCGCTTACGCACCACTCACTCGCTCTCTCTCTCTCTCTCTCTCTCTCTCTCTCTCTCGCTTTGCCTACTCCCGTGAAACTCTAGCGTGTCACCCGAGAAATAATGTCTCGTGACGCACGCACGTGCACGTGGCACACGAGCACGCACAAAAACGAAACAAGCATCATCAGCCGCCACAGCAGAGAACCGAACAAGTCGTCGGCTCGCTCCGCGACCAACTTTGCCTCTATTTTCGTCCTCATCAGTCACCTCTTGCGCGCTCTATCCGCTACACACCAGGACGAGCCGCTAGAGAGAGAGAGAGAGAGATTCTCGTTTTCTGGTCGATTCTGCTCGCCACGTGATCTTAAATTTCTCTCGTTTTCTCAGTCTCGCTAAATAATTCCTCTCTACGTGTCCCTTCGCCTCGTCGTAGATAAACCACAAGCCCGCGAGTCATCGCGCGGACCGCGCACTTGCTCCAACTTCCAGCAGCAGAGACGCAACGCACGCTCGCCCGTGTCGGCGCATCCTGTGCTCTGAGACACCGCCGCGCCCGAGCCAAGGCTGTTGGCCTAGACACAACCGAAAACACGACTCTTTTCCAACGGCGAGAGAGAGAGAGAGAGAGAGAGTCCCGCGTCTCTCCCCCGAATATCTGCTCCAACATTCGCGCCAACTTTCCTCATCGTCGCCGTTTTTGGTAGTTGCGCCAACAGCTGGTTCCTCCAACTTCCTTGAAATAGAAGAAATAGTGGATCGAGCTCTGGCCGCTGCGATGCTGCTGCACCAGGTTCCTTTCACGAAACCAGCTCTTCTTTCAGCGGGACACTCGTGAATGATCGTGTCAGTGCGACGCTTTTTTGTTCACTTCATTCCAAACTACACCGCGCTTCAATCTCATTTTTCCTTTTTTTGACGAAACTTTTTCGCCGCATTGAACTTTTCCCAGGAATCGATCGTTCTCGATGGCCCTGAAGTTCGCAATTTTCGAGTCCGATGAAAAATATTTTATTTCTTTATTGAGTTCAATTAAAAAAAACAACGAAAATTTTGGCGTCGATTTTTCGTCCGAATATGAAGAAAAAAAACGATCGTTTTATCGTTCTAATTATTATTGTTTATTATTTTTCGATTTCGTTGCATTCCAACGATGCAACTTCAAAATTCGAAATTTGTTACCGAAAAAAATCGCGATCATTTGTATTTGTTTTTTTGTTTTTTTTTTTCGTATCCCCCGAGATGAACGAACTGTGGGGCTCGTAGAGTTGCTCCGACAATTCGGAAGTGGTGAGCCTGACCAGCTCATCGGATATGATGGATCGACCGGATGGGAAACGTCATCGTGTGGTCAAGAAACTCGCTCTGACCATCGCGCGAGCCAACACACGAGAGTCATGTCTTCCCGTCGTCGCGGCAAATAGTCTGGCACGAGCCAGGGACACTCTTTGCTGCTGCGTTCCCAAATGATATTGCTGCTGCTGCTGACTCCTCTCCTATTTCCCGGCGCATACCACCATTCACCGCTAACACATTTTCGCGCTCTAGAGCAGGTGGAGAGAAGATCGTTCTAAAATTATCATTTCGCTGTTCTCGAGGCTCTCGCACTTGCTCTTACACGACAAGCTCGTTTTCTTTGTACACGCAGCCTGAATAATCGTCGCACACGAAATTACCGATTTTGGGAGATTCCCGCAATTTTTTCGAGAAATCCTCCGAGAGTTGTCTTTGAATGAACTCGCGGAGCTGCCATTATTTTATCTACCATCGCGGCTCGTCAATCATTTCGAAAGCCTTCGTGCTTTCCACTTGTTTATGCTAATTGCCAAAAATTCTACTCGCGCTCCCAGGATTCGTACTAAGCACTGAATCTAAACGTCCTTGTCGTTCTCATTAAAAACCGAATATCCCGTTTCTACAAACATATTTTTGGAGGAAGCCGGAGTTCGCAGCGTTGGAATCCAACGGACATTTTTTTTTCATTGGTGATTTATTAAATTTTCAAAATAATGATCCAAATTTTTTCAGCTGACGTATTTATTTATTGAATTTTCATATATTTAGCTTCGTTACGAAAAAAATGAAATTTCGTTGCATCCCAACGATGCAAACTTCAACGTCGCATCGCCCGAAGATCGCGAACGTCTCTCAAATTTTTTTAGAGCTCTTTGCGATAATAATGGGAGGAGGGGGGCTCGTCCTTTTTTTTCGTGCTCCGGAAACTTGAAAAAGGTGTGTGTGTTTTTTTTCTTTTCTTTTTTCATTATTTTTTTGTGTGTTTCCAGGTCAAGGTGACCCGATGGGGACGAGCAAAAGTCTGAAGAACGGTGGATTGTTTCCTTCGACGTTCAACGTCGCGACCAAGGCCGAGATATTCGCGAATGCAACCTGCGGCGAGGAAGGGCCCGAGACGTTTTGCAAACCCTCGGAATCGTCTCGATGCGCCGTTTGCGATGCCCGCAGTCCTGATCCTGGCAAGAAACACAATATTAGCCATGTCCTTAATCCTGATCCTGGAAAATGGTGGCAGAGCCCGACTCTCGCTCAAGGAGATCGATTCGAGTATATCACGATAATCCTCGATCTCAGACAGGTTAGTTAAACATATTCTCGGTGCAGCGTTGATTGGGACGAACGGACTTGGATGTCGTGGATCGGGAAAAACTGTTTTTTCCCTTTTTTCGCTTGAAAAACGTTGAAAATTAATCGATAACTTTGGCGAGCGATAAATTTTTGGTTTTGTGGTTCGTTCAAGCTTCGGCATTGTTTGGAAAAAAGTGACTGCCTCGCGTAACGAAGTTCAGGACGTCTCATCGATGTTTAGGGCTCGAGCGCATACCAAAGCGCATATATCAGTTGCCCAAAACGTCGAAAGTATCCATGTGCATGCTTTTATCTCGATTTATGTCTCTTTCCTCCGCGTTGGCTTGGCTGATTTGTTGGAAACACGAAAGAGAGTCGCCCGTTGGTCCGTCGAGTCGTGCGGCTCCTGGACTAAAGGTATGCGTCCTGGCTAACAGGACGACGACCACGAGAAAGCCAACATAACAAACTCGGCGCATCGCGTCGAAAAGCGAAAAGAGAGAGGAACGCTCGATGGAAAAGAACGCGATGAAGAATAACGATGAGATAAATATATCGAGAGAAATAAGGATTGAGATTGCGCGCGAGAGAACGAAATAGGCGGACCTTAAACCTCCGGAAAGTAAGACCAAAAGGGCCTAAAGGGGAATAAAGAGCCTGGACCAGAGAGAGAGAGAGAGAGAGAGGGAAAGGAATCTTTTGATCCTTTCCGGGAATTCGGCGGCGTATGCCAACCAGGTATACCCATAACAAGAAAATAGAGAGAGAGAGAGAGAGAGAGAGAGAGAGCAAAGTCTGTGCAGGAGCAGCCACTCCTACAAATTGCGAGCTGTGGCATAACGTTTTAACGAGGGCCCCGTGCGCCCAGTTTACTCGCGGCCCTTTTTTTCTGGCTCGATTCTCGCACACACGGTAATGGGACTATAGTCCGCGGCCTCGCCCAATCCTCTTTAAACCATCCTGACTCTCCAAAATTCCTGCACATAGCCCTGCACCAGCATGTGTGCGTATTAAAAATGTGTGTGTGTGTACTAAAGCCGTGTATGGATATGAAAATAATGAGCGGAAAGTCGAGAACGATCGACCCGCCTGCTTGCGGGGGTGGAAAAAAAATGAAAAAACCCTAAAAATCCCCGATTATTTGATTAATCAACGATTTCACAACAAACAAACAAAAGCACACTTTTTTTTTGCCCTAAAGTTGTCTCGACCCGGGGCGACATCGTAAACGCACGATTTATTATTTCTGCCAGGTCAAGGACGTTCGTCGCATCTATGCACGGAGATTAATGAACCGCGCGGTGGCCCCGCGCGCGTATGAATGAATCGACCGTGGGTTCTCAACTTTTTATCTTTCTTCATTGCCTGCCTCTTTTGTTTGACGCCACGAACAATGTCGCAGCGTGTGTCATTTTCCTGGCCCGTGTGGGCGCTTTGTTTTCATTTTTGCACCCTTTTCGCTTTTTTTTTTTTTTTTAATCCATTATTTTGCGCGCCGAGGAACGATTAATTAATTTGCATTCGGCCGCAGAATCGAAGAGACAGTGGCAAAATCTCAACATCGAGGTTTTCCTTTTTTTATCATTTTTTTTTTTGTTTCTTTTTAGACCGTATTTGGCTTGGGGAGATCTTAGCACCGACTCACTGCAGATAATTCTGCGGAAGAGCGATTTCGTTGCAGACTTATGCTCCATCGAGACTCCCTGCTATTCACTCTCCTCGCAATTGCTACTTCTCTCTCTCTCTCTCTCTCTCTGCGCTTCTCGTTTCGCACGTTTCGTACACGTGAGTGTCTCGGTGGTGCATGGGACTGTGTGCGCAGCACGTCGTTTCAGAGAGACTCTCAAGGGTCCTTGACGTCTCTCTGTGCACGGGTTCACGTACGCAAATAAATCTTAAAAGCTTCGTCGTCCCATGGAAATAACAGTAATGACGCGATATTACATTTTTCGATAATTAGCTTTTCGACGTTGATTTATATTCGCGATCGTTCAATCGGGATATTGAATTATTATCCGCAGTATTGAAATATAAAACGACCCGAAAGTATGAATGAAAATTTAGCACGCAATTATAAAATTTAATAAAATCCTCTAATAAAAAGTTCATGGGCTCGAACGGTATCGAAATATCGAATTCATTGTTAGCTTTTTATTCGTGCTGTGATTGGTTGCTTGGAAATCTCGAATTTGGAGATCGTTCAGTTTGTTCTGGCTGTCAGTTTGACTTTTTTTTTCGCTGGAAATAAAAAATAATTTCGCGCGTAAATACATCTCAACTTGAAATGGAATATATTAATTTCGTTATATGTTGGAATAATCATTTTCGCACAGGATATTTCTGGAAATACAGGTATTTCACAAATATTAAAAATAAAGTAAATTATAAGTCGTCGGTACGGAGTGCCTCGCACTTAATGGGGAATTTTGCAGTCCAGGTTGACTTTTCCAAGTTTCTATGATAAGATAGACGGTTGTCAATTATTGAAATCCAGGTGGACTTTGTCCTGATTTTTCATGTCGCCTTCTTCTTTTTTTTCTCAAATTTTTCGTTTTTTATTTCTGAGGACATGAGCGAGGGGTCGTGGGGCTGAAATCCTTGTAGCATGAAAGGATTGCTGAATGCTCCGGCGCGTCGCAGCACTTGACAGGCATACATGCCGAATATTCGCATTGTCCACGGATTATGAGGCAAGAGACAGAGGCAGGATCGCGGGCGGCGCTGGAGTGATTCCAAGTCCGTGACGCGGTGCGTGAGAGTCCGTTGAATTGGAGATTTTTGTGTGCGGGGGTGTAAAGCATGAAAGAGAATTCTGATCACTCGCTGCTCCTCAAAATCCTCTTTTCGCGCTTTCGGTCGTCGTCGGATCGCGTACGACATTTGTCATTCGCCTCAAAATTTAAAAAGTTTCGCTGTCTCTAAAGTGCTCCTTAAATATGAATCATCAGCGAAGAGCTCCTTTCTTCTCGTCTCCTGCTGCTGATGCTCCGAGTGCGCGATACAGCCAGCATCGGGATGCTTGGAAAAACAACGGTGCGAAAGTCTGGGACAAGCTCGGAAAACAATGTGGCATCGAGCCAATCTGCTCGAGTCGCTGTGTGTCGTCATTAGTCCGAGAACGCGTTTGCCCCCGAGCGACTAACATAATCTTCCTTGGTTAATGCGTTACCGGGGAAAGGCTTTTCCGCGGCAATCGCGGCCGGTCAACTCGAACAATTTCTGAGAAACACTCGAAATATCGTGGCGACTTGGCAAAATGGAAATTTTTGAAAAATTACTTAACGAGGCGCCGGGGAATAATTTTTTTCAGAGAAAAAAAAATGGTATTAATTATTTTCTGAGGCAATGAGTTTCGGAGGCTTTTGGATGGGAATTCCATTCGTCCGGTTGATTAAACCATTTCACGGCGAAATTAATTGCGACAGTTCTCGGTCATCCTGAGATTTTTTACGCGGCGTTTGTTTGTTTGTTTGTTTTTTAAAATCATCCGGAAGATCTTTTTCGGCGAATCCCAAGGGCGCCCGCCGCGGTCGGGCGTTTTCTTGCACGGCAATTATACGATCGCAACCGCCGATTCAGGGAGAATCCGTGGAATCTCGCAGTTCGCTAATTGAGCGGCTTGCCGCCCCAAAGCCCTTGGGCTTTCGCGGACTACGCTCGCAGGATCATTAGCGCTTTTCTTCTTTTTTTTTTCATCTCTCTCTCTCTCTCTCTCGCTCTCCCTCTGGCTCTCTCCTGCGCTTTGGGTACGAACACCAATTGGTGCTTTCGTTATAATCGTCCTGCTTGAGAACACACGTCTTTGCACGCCTCATTATCTCGTTCACGGCTCTCTGCAGCCGCAGTATCTCTAATTGTATTTTAATTCCTGGCCAGATGAATATCTACCCTGATAATCAGTGTGAATCGTCGTGTTAACTTTGCCGCTTGTTTCTACATCCCGAACACTTCACCAATAAGACATTCTCATTAATTAATTTACTTTTGCTGCTGTGTCAATGATTTATTGATTTTCAATTAAATTTCCTTGGCCTTTGAACATTCGATCCGAAACGCATCGTTCAAATCCACGAAAATTCTATTGAGGAAGTTGGCTACGTACGACAATATTAATAAGAATTCAATAAAATTTGGTCATAATATTCTTCAGCATCAAATACGATGACACAATTATTTTTTTTCATTTTCGTCTACTTAGTTGTCGAATTATTTGAGTTTACAGTATGCAAACGATATACATTTATATATCTGAATCCTATGCTTATGCGTGTAAACTCTAGTTTTCATCTACTCGATAAGCATGGAGAAAAAAATCTCGAAAAATTCGTATTTTAATACTGAAGAGTATGTTTTCGAAAATTCATCAAATTGTAATAATTTCGAATTTCCCTATTTCAAAAAATGGCTAAATTGTTGTGTTTAGCCAACGTGCTTGATAAAATCGAAACGAAAATTAGGAAAAAGTGAAAATTTGGCAAATTTGCGATTTTTAAATTGATCAAAAAATATGAAGAAAATAGAATATTTTTCGGTGGATCGAAATGTTAGTTGTATATTTTTTGACTCTCTTGCGCGGTCGATCCGTACGTAATCCGCATCTGTATCGAGTCTGAGGTTTACCTCCTGGTACGTTAAGTATAGACATTGGCATTAAGTGCGTAATTCAATTCCCACGGTAAGCTCAGCGTTAATTACAGAGGCTGCTGTGGAGCCTCTTTCTGCATTTTCTCGCGGTCGTTTTTTCCCCTTTTTCTCGGCATTTTAGTTGTTGAGTCTCTTTTTTACTCTTTGCTCTTGACATGCCGACTCATCGTTGGTGACGACGCTCTGTCAGGCCCACCGTACCATATATCGCCAGGCGGCTTGTCACCATGTATAGCAAGACTCCGCCGGCTCGCAGCTCTCTCTCTCTCTCTGTGCAAAGAGGAGAGACCGATGCTCCAGTACAAAAAGGAAATGATTTCGCTTCCTCAAGCAATTTTCTTTCTCTTTTCTTGCTCCTTCGTCCCGCTCCATTTGCTTTCGCTTCTTATCCCCCTCCACCACGAATTATTTGTAGTTTTGCCTCGACCTTGGGCTCGAACTCTTTTCAATAGAAAATTTTTATCTGCAGTATAAATTATGCAATCCCAGAGTCCCTGGCTCTATGACGACGCGATGCATGGTCGAAAAAACATGTCGTTTAATTTGCCACGTACGCACCTGCTCACGAGTGCTCGTAAAAATAGCAAGTTTTGAGCTGCCTCGGTGCATTGAAAAAAGGAGAAATAAAAAGTGCATCGAGTCGGTGCACAATCAGCGAGGACGACAGACGCAGGCTCTGCACTTGTGGTTTTCCGATCTTCGTTACTCTCGGTCTCTGCTGTGCGCGCCTTTTTAAAGAGTCTTTAGTGCCTGGTGCGCCTCGGCCGCGGTCACCAGAGGGAGAAACCAAAGAATCCCGTCGTAAAATCGATTCCCATCGGACCACCCGGCTCCACATGCACTTTTGCATCCGAGCGTGGAACACGCGTGCATGCATTTCCCGTATTTATCAATCTCTCGCCATTTTCGGCTCTATGGGGTTTTTCCTCGTTCATAGGAAAGATGGTTAGTCCATTTTTTAGATTTTATCGAAATCCTGAAATTTTTTAAGCCTTGTATCAAACAAATTTCCTGCTCCGCGGTTT
>JAPYYS010001330.1:0-26786 GCA_030522525.1 Campopleginae sp. 14b
TTTTTTTTTTTTTGTTTTTTTTTTTTTTTTTTTTTTTTTTTTTTTTTTTTTTTTTTTTTTCTTTTTTTCCCCCCCCCCCCCCCCCCCTCCCCCATCCCCCCCTCTCTCTCGCTTTGTTACTCGCTTTCTCTCTGGCCTGCCGCTGCGTGGATTCCTCGAGCATGGCGGGTATTAATTGCAGATGGAATTAAGGTAACGCGAGACGACATAATCCGATTATAAGCGCACGTCACCGCTCCGTAACCCTTGCTGGTCCGGCAGTCCTCAGCGATACAGATAAAGCGAGAGAGAGTGTGGATTATTCCTCGTGTATTCCATCTCCGCGCGCACTCCTGCGGTTAGAATTAACGGTACGCGCAATTATTGCCATACTCGTATCTCGCTGCCGTTCAATTTTCTTTCGCAAGCCAATTACCGAGGTGCGTGCAAACTCGTCCGCGTCGGTTACTATTTTTTTCACTTCTCCTTATAGACGACGCGCACTTACTTATCCCCGCGCGCGCGTCATTTGACATTGTATTAATCCGATTAAACCGATCACAGGTGCATCGTGCAAAAACAAATGTCCCACCTGCCTTGAGCAACACTTAAGCATTTTTCGAATTTTTCATTTGCATCATCAACATTTTTGTAAATTCCTCAATAAAATATAATAAATATTCTTAATAGAATAATATTTGATGAAATATATTTCTCAATATAAATATTTTTAAATATAAATTTGTTTAAATCAAATATATTTCTTAATAAAATATAAAATGAAATATATATAGCGAAGCCAATCCTGGCCAGAGGCTGAAAGGATATGGAGAAAGTGTTTATTACAATTGAGCCAACGTCAAAAGATAAATCGTTGGGTTTTGTTTCTGAGGCGGATGATGACTAACGATCGTGCTAATGTGATTCGAACGATATATAGCTATATTCTTTCGTTTCCGCATCTTTTATTCATCCTTGTCTTATTTTTATTTTTCTTTCAAAGTCTCGTCTGCGGATACACAAGAGAGTAAGCGTGGGCGGTGTGTTTATCTCAGAGAGAAAAGATAGTCACGTGCCAGGAATCTCCAGGATTCTTTTCTTCCTCCATTTCTCACTCCCTCTGCTCGCCGCGCGTCTCTAAAGCGAGACGCGCGAGCCTCCTCCGATATACTTAAACTCTTGAGAAAGGGTTCCCTGCTCGTGGGCGCCAGGACAATGCGTGAAAGGAGCGTCCCGAACTTGGAGGCAAAGAAAAAAAGAAAAAAGAAAAAAAATGAAACATATTCTTCCGCAAGGCTTGTTGGACTCGGCCTCCGGCTAATGGGCGGATTAATTATTCGTCACTGCTACCGCGAATATATAAAAGCGAGCAGAGGCTCGTCGTTCCGGCTTGCCCAATTTTTCTCGGTCCTCGCTCCCGAAAATAATAACGTCTCCATTTTATTTGAGACTCCGCGTCCCGGAACAAAATTAGACGCACCCAGAAATAATATTTATTTCAAATCAATAAAATTTATTTAACCGGAAGAAATTAATTAATTTGAAAACAATATTAAATAGACATTTATTTGTTCGAAATAATTTTATTTATTTAATAGCCAAATCTTCGGAATTATTCGAATTTAATAGAAATTTTATTTCAATTTAAATGAAATATTGAATTAAAATAAAATGATAAAATATTGATTCTAAATAAATCTCGTTATTTGAAAAGGAATGAAATATTTTTTAGTATTCGATAAATATTTATTTAATTGAAATACATTTTTTGTAAATATCCTCTTTTATTAATTGTTAAATAAATTTTTTTCCGGGTGCTCGATTATAAATTAGCCGGTATGGTCGTTGCGCGCATAGATCGCGTTTTGATTTATTAGTTTCCTGCAGCTCCGGAAAGTTGATGCAGCTTCGATCTCGTTTTGCATCAACCCGTTGTTTTCCAAGGTCGTGCAGTATATCAATATTTTATCACATTGAGCATCCTATATGTATAGAACGGTCATTTGTGTTTTTTTTTTTTTTTTTCTTTGAGGTGGTTTTATTATTGTGAGCAGGCTCGTTAGGTGTGCATATGAGCATGATAAAAATATTGGCGTATATTGTGCAAACACATGGCGGCATGAAATGGATATATAAGCTTTCAAGGGAGATAGCGTGCGAGGCCAATTTATTAGCGGTGCCCTTAAGGCTTATAAGCCTTTAGTTAAGGAGGTCTCCCGCGTCGTGTAAGCTCTTTCCTCCTTCTCCTCTCTCTCTCTCTCTCTCTCTCTCTCTCTCTCTCTTTCTCTCTCTTCTCTTTGGTACTTTGTACCGTAACCATAAAGGGACGATAAGGAGGACGACCAAAGGACGAGATAGAGAGAGAGGGAGGGGAAGGCAAAAGGTAAGAGCAGGCTTAACAAAAGGAGGCTCCACTCTCGTGAGAAACTTAACAAAGTAAGTGGAGCAAGAACACGGTAGCCATGCAATGTCTTTCGCTTTTGCAGCTGACCACACGTTTTGCTTGTCCAACCGTGGTCCACCCTCTCTCCCTCTCTCTCTCTCTCTCTCTCTCTCTCGGTTTCTTGCCTTGCACAAGTTTTACCTTTCTCGGTTCGCCTTTCCCGAGACAGTCGTTCTCGTTCTTTCCTTTATCGTCACGATGCTCCTCCCTCCACGCTTTCCAAGAAGCTGGATAACGTCGAGAACTCTCGCGGGGGACAACGACTCGCTCCTGCTCCCTCGATGTGACTCATCCACTGAGTCTGCTCCTCCGGAAACCTCCCTTTTCCTTTAGATTTCTCGGTTTTACATTTTTTACGATTTTTATTGATTCGGGAAAATTTGAATTTATGGAAAAATCAAATTTTTCGGTTTTTTCATCATTTTCTTGATTATTTTTATAACAAAAAATTCTTTCGGCATTATAATTGGAAAAAATGCGACCACCAGAGGGAGCCTTCGACTCGCCCACGCTCTCCCTATTTTACTCTCCTCTCGCGCACGAAGGAAACCAGAGGATTCTCGTTCTTGATACTCTCGAGCAAATCTTATAGGCATCGCGGGATTTCACCTCGTCTTTCTTACGGATATGTCTGTAGCGTCGCGCCGCGGCGTTCAGAGGCTACGCTTCACCAAGACTTTTTCTTAACTGCCCTCGACCGCGACCCTGACCATTCCCAGCGCGTGTCGACCATCCCCGTCGCGTTTTGTCCTCCACGAAGAGAGAGAGAGCAGAAGCTCGCCCTCGTCTTGCGTGCACGCAGTACATTTATTTTATTACTATAGTTGCTCGCGGGGAATATTTTTATTCTACGGAATCTGAAGAACGTTTTCTTTCTAGTTATTTATTGACATACGAAAATTATTACGATTTTACGTCAAGGGGATCGCGTACTTTAACCTTCGGCGGCGATTTTTCTTCCTCCCAAAGTTCAGGGGATCGTGCCAGGTCGGATCTCTCGAAAAGCTGTCAGCAAGATCTGGAATTTTTCATTTTGACAAAATTTTCTCATTTTTTTTCCTTAAAAATGACAAAAACGAGTTTTGGCTCGAAATTTTTTGGAAAAAGTGTGAAAAAAAATGGAGGTACCTTGATGTTTGCAAGCGACACTCGCTACCGTACATATGCCATCGCGATCTCGAACGAAACCGGGAAAGCAGACGCAACCCGGTCGACAATCTTCGATACGAGGATTAAAATAGTGAGGACAGGAGCCTCGAGGGTTATCGCACGTTTCCTCGCACTCGGCGACGTGACAACTCGTGAAATATTCTTCCTTCCAGGCCTCGCAAACCAGAGAAAATCCTCGGCCGGATGCTGCGAGCGCGAACGAATAGTCGCGGTGAAAAAGCGTCAGAGCGATACAGGAAAACGTTACGAAATGCATCGTGGCCCGTGGACTACTGACTCGATTGTTTCGCCGTTAATAAACTTTTATACGATCGTAATCGAGCCGTTAATTGTCGCTCGAACGAGCCAGCTAATGAAACACCCAACACTAATAATGACAATGACGAATCGCTCGGGTTTACGAGCCGACGAAAAGGCTTACTAATCGTTAGAGAATTTGTTTGTTGCTCCAAAACTACCGATTGGGATCGAACGATTTCACGCGATGCAGTTTATCATAACATGACGAAAATTATTTCTCTCCTGCATTTTCGTTGATTGAAAAGAAAATTTTGTCGCACAAAATTGATATTTAGTTCGATGCGTTCGAATGATCCCAAAAATGGTGTCTGCAGCAAAAAATATTCTGAAAAGTCTCACATCGGGATCGAATTTTGATCCTTCCAGTCGTAAATTTTGCTGACAATTTCTGTCAAAATAACGAAAATTTGAAAATTATTCGAAAAATATTGTCGACGATTTTCGGACAAAATTTAATTTCCAGTTCAACTGGAAAAAAAAAGTTTAATAAGAATCGTGAGCTCTGGCCAAGAAAAAAAAAAACAGAATTTCGTTGCATCCCAACGGCGGTGCGAACTTAAAGGTCGTATTTTTCATTGCATTTTTATTGCGTCACGAACGATTGGTAAATTGAGGTAATTCGTCCTTTGATTCCGCCAGTCGGCCTTTTCGGTAAATCTTTGTGGCAACAATAAAACTCGAGTGTCGCTCGTTTGCGTGGTAATCCTCTCATTGTGCGAGATTGTAACACGTTGCCTTAAATATAAAGAGTCGGAAAATAGAGATAATGTGATTGTATAGGTGGATAATAAATATAGAGACGGTTTTATATGTAATGCGGTCGTGGTGGTGCGAGAGATCGGGCACAAAGGATCGCGCTTGGGAGAGAATAAAAATGTGTGATGTACTGTCTTTCTCGGTAAGAGGCAATATTATCGATTTTCTTAATCTCTCCGTAGAGTTTCTCGACTATAAAGCCATTTGTGTCATTGGATGGTGCGCTAATGCGGCGGACGGGGGTCGCGCGAGGGATCCTCCTCCTTACATGGGACTCCGGCCACTTTTTTTAAATTCCTGCTTGTTTGCCTCGCGACGACGTCAAGAAACTCTGCGAGGATCGTGGGAGCCGCTCATCGCGTCTTCGAGCCACTTTTATTTCTTTTCACTCACATTCGTTGTTTATACGCGTCTGTTGAGATGATCGATCGACAAAAGGGCCTAACTAGGATCGTCTATTGTCAGGAATAATACCGAAGCTTTTAGGCTTCACGCTTCGGGCTGCGGAACAGCCGATCCTCATTTTTATCGACTCGAAAAAGTCGCCGAGACTTTCATTGCCCGTGGCGAGAGTTATTCTCCCTTTGGAATAAACAACGAGCGTTTCCTGCTCACTGAGAATTCGAGTACGCACTCGACTTTACGCTCAATCTCACAATCTCCGCTGTCACGATCTACCTCAACGTTTATTCCTAGTTTCTTTGCTTCTTTGCTTCTCTCTCGAACTATGCGTGGGAGCCAATGATTCATAAGATCGAAACACACGTGCGGGAGATAAAACTAATATTTATCTTGGACGATAAACTTTGACTCTGCGACGCTCCTCAGGAATCGGGCAAAAGATTTTTTAGTGAGTTCATACTACGATCGAGTGGACCGCCCAGATCTTTTTTACAACATATAACAATTTTCCCATCGATTTTTTGTCTGAATCAAAAAAAAAAAAAAAAAAAAAAAAAATCTTTTCATCGTTCTAATTAAATATTTAATAAGAATCCTGCTCAAGAAAAAACAAACAGAATTTCGTTGGATTCCAACGATGCAAATTTCATCATCGTCCGGATTTTTTAGTTTTTCGGGCTTTTATGATTTTTGAGCCTGTGACTGGAAAAAATTGGTGGTGGCCTCTCGAGAACATGGGCGAGAAATATGGTTGACGAAAATGTTGGCGAGTTGTGTTGCCGATGTAAATCCATAAATGGAGCGATCGGGATGAGAGAAAAGGGAGCAAAAGTGGGTGCATGGACTCGTTACGGGCGAGGGATGCGTGCACGCGTACACATTTATTTCGTTTCTCGTTTGCGCGATCAACTTTTTTTCAATCAAAGTGGGCGTCGCGTCCAACTATGGCAGGCAGTCGTCTCGAGTCTCTTAACTCGCGTTCTCTTTGTTACAATGGCTTGTAATGCCCCTAGAGATCGTTCCCGACAAGAAGTAACAACACGAAGAATCGGCTGTATAAATAAAAAAGTCGTTGCGGGCGCGCGCGTCATAACGCTTTTGGTTTCGTCCTTTATCAACTTTTTTCCACTCTCCACTTTATTCCATCACATTATTCGGAAAGCTAATTTTTCCAGTCAATTACATTTTTCTCGGTGATCAAGCAGCAACAATAAAATCTCCCCAGTCAGCGTTATAATTATTTATTCATTTTATTATTTATTTAGTTATTTTTTCAATGATTTATTTAATTAATTATTATTATTTTATATTGAATTCGTTATTTAATTATTTATTTTATCATGATTTGATTATCAAATAAATTATTTATTCAATTATTAATGAATGAATTTTTTTTCGCCATGATTGAGGTCTAACGTGTGTTTTCTATTGATTTTTTTGACAGATATACCAGATTGAAAATGTAATAGTAAAAGCGGCGATTTCGCCGCGACCAGCGGCCTGGATCCTCGAGAGATCTTTGGACGGTGAGATTTTTCGGCCTTGGCAATATTACGCACCGAGCGACGAGGAGTGTTGGAGCAGATATTCCGTCCAACCAATGACGGGAAAGCCCCAGTCGATCGGGGACGACGAGGTCGTCTGTACGAGCATTTATTCGCGGCAGACTCCGATGGAAAATGGCGAGGTACGTGATGCATTTTTCAATCGTATCATTTACATGGGATTAGAAAATTATGCTGGAAAATAAAATCGTTTTTTTTTTTGCAACGAGCTGGACAAAATGAATAAAAAAAGGGAGCGAATAATGAGCGCTTAATAAGAGCTCTCGCGACGCAAACGCGCTCTTCCTGTTTATTATGTGTACATATATGCGCGCACCACTCGCCAGTCCCTTATTTTCTTTGCTTCATCGCATGCCGGACTCACTCGCCCGCACGCACACGAGAAATTTTCTCCGCCTCGCACACCAACTCCCCGGATCATTAATTATCCTTCGGTTTACAAGCTCCCAACATAAAATGCATTCCCCAATTACATGATTGGATGATTATCGAGCGTCGTTTTAGCGCCGATGTACAAAACTCTACATGATAGTGAGAGAGACACAGAGCAGAGAAAAGTAAAGGCGTATGTTATGTCGGGACGAGAAACCGAACTCGCAAAACACACGACACCGGTTTTGTCTCTCGACCCAACGTTACCGCATAGTCAGACCGCAGAACCAAACGCTTTTTATTCTCAAAAATGAAAAAAATTGGGAAAAAAAAAAAAAAAACAATTTTTACGAAAACTCAAAGAATTTGGCGTCAATTTTGAAAAACGATGTCCTACAAAATTGCGCAAATCTACGTCGCAAAAAATTTTCCTGAGATGGTTCGACTTTCCCAATTTTTTTTTCCGTTTTATTGAATTTTTCTTTTTTTTTGTTTTAGTCTCTGCTCCTCAAGTGCGCACCGGCAGCGCAAACTTGCTTCCTATTTTTTCTCTCTCTCTCTCTCTCTCTCTCTCTCTCTCTCTCTTGAGGTCTCCCTTGAGATTGGCCAAGAGTGTGTACGTGAGATCCCTTACAAGGGCCTGCGGTATCACCGTACATGGCCGGAATATGTAGGGATCGCCGTTTTTGTCATCTCAACGAGATCGGCAGAGAGACTCCACCTCTCGTGCTCTCTTTGCTCTGGCTTTGCTCCTCGGAGCAGCGAAATAGCACACACGCCGAAGGAAACGAGCTTGCTGTTACGTTGGTGTGTGGCACGTTCGTTCCGCTTACTATATATTTATTTTCTTCGCCTCCAACTCATCTTTCTCCTTTCTCACATGAGGAATTCCCTTTTCTCAACATTTCACGTTCTACTCGCTCTTATCGCATTGAATTTTTCATCCTCGTTCAATCCGCACGAAAGTCTTTCACCCCCTTTAATTAGCCACCCTCTCTCTCTCCCGGAGTTTCCAAGAAATCAAACAATTACCCGGGGCCGCTCTCTCCTTCGGTGAGAATCAACCATTTTACGTTCGTACGTACCCAAAACTTATGTACACGGACAATATAAATCCAATCGTCAAGGGACGCGATCGTCCGTGACGCACACTTTTATCCAGTCTGAAACAAAAAACTTCCTGTACCTGCACTTAATCCATGTTACAGGGTGCGGCAATACCGTCAGGCACACGGGAGAACCGGAAAACTTCAAAATTACCGTTGCACTATTGAAACGCGCGAGAGACTGCATCAAATTTTCTCCATTTTTCTTACCGCCGAGATCGTTATTGTGGGTAGAAATAAATTTGGAAAAATTTAAGAAATTTCATGTCGCCTCCTTCGAGGTTTTCCGATTAAAATTTTTTTTTTATCAATAAATAAATAATTATTTATATAAATAAATAGGTAAATTACTATATTATAAACAAATAATTGTTTATTTATTATATTTTCAATTTCAAATTTAGATTATTTCAATAAATAATAATTCATTGATTGAGACCCCAGCCTATAGTGCGTGGACCGATTTTCGCGACAGGTTCTGATGTTTTTCGAGTCCTATCAGTCATTGCCACACCCTGGACAGAAATGCCTTCGTATATTTGATTTCTTGATCATTATCGAAACAATTTGCTACAACAGACCGAATCATTGAAATTATATATATCGTTCATTATCCCACGACGATGAATCTCGTTCGATACGTATGCGAGTTCTGGTTTGAAAATTGCGGGGGTGTCCTCATTTCTGCCCACGTCAACTTGGCCGCATAGAAATGATTTATTTTTTCATCACCGGCGCTCAGCGAATGATTCAACGCAGAAATTGGAGGAATACAAAAGTCCGGATTTTCCTCATACGTCAGAGGCAGAATATTAATCAAAGCCAATCGATTTTTCTCATTATTTTAATGACAAATATCAGCTCGAAATTCACGAAAATATTTTTGCAATTTTTTAAATAACTCGGAGATCGCTCAATAAGATCGTGCATCGAAAAAAACGTGCATTTTTTTTTTCTCACACACGATATTCCGTCTGCCCCGCGTTTTTATTTCATTTCTCATTTTTTTTTCATTTATTTTTTTATTCTTTCGGAATGTAAATATACTTTTCGGAGCAAATTGGTGCTCCGGTAAATATGTATGTGGCAAATGCGTAAAATGGGCGCGGCAGGCATATATAGGTGGACGTTGGGCTCTCGCGCTGCCGCGGATTGTTCCGTATTAGGCACCGCGCGAACCATTTACGGAAGCTCACCAACAGCGCCAACTTAATGCTCTCCTCCGCTCGCGCGCGTTGCTGCAACGCGAAATATATACATCCTTTTACGTTGCCCGATACACTCATTATTTCCCAGCACCTTTCCCGGGTAAATTACTCTTCGGCTTACCCAAGTGACGCAACGTCCCAGCCTTCGTCTATTATTTCCAATTTTTTTCCCTCATCAAATTATACCCGATCGATTCTGATCGATAATAAGTGGGACTTTGAATTATTTTCTCGAGAAGAAATTCGATTCCGCAGATTTTTTTCCAGTTTTTTACTTTTTTTGTTGATAAATTTGATAATTTTTTTTTCTTTTCTCTTCTTGCTCATTCAGATTTACACGCATCCGACGAACGGCTGAGCTTTGGATTATTTTCTCGAGAATTTATTCAATTCGGAGATTCTTTTCGAGCTCAAAAAATATTTTTTTTCAATGAATTTGGTAATTTTTCTTTCCCTTTTTTTTTGCCGTTGATTCAGATTCACACGCATCTGCTGAACGGCCGAGTCGGGGCTGTGAATCACACGAGCTCGCTTCAGGAATTCACTCAAGCGAGATACGTCAAGCTCCGTTTTCAGGGGCTTCGGCGCGGTGGCGGTGTCATCGCCGACAAGAGACGAGCCTTCTACTCCATCAAGGAAATCAGCATCGGCGGCCGCTGCCTTTGCTCCGGTCACGCATCCAGATGCCGCTACAGCCCTCGACACGGGGTCAGTATTTCGTTGATTATCTTTCTGGCAACTTTAGAAATAACGGATAACGCCTTATCGGCCGTTGATTAACGTCCATCGGTCCATTTTTTTCTTCCTTTCGGGAAATGTCGAATTTACTGTGGGAAAAAGTTGGTTCGACGAGTGGGAAACGCCATTCTAACCCTCAACCCCCACTTCCCTTGATATTGGATTTAAAAAAAAACGATTAAAAATAAGAAAAAAAAATTTTTACTCTCGTTTCGAAAAAAACAATCCGAAGATCGATCGAGAATTTTTTCAGATTTTTTAATTCACAATTGTCAATGCTTCTTCGCACGTTTCTTGATATTTGACGAGAAAAAATTATTCAAAATTTAAAAAAAAAAAAAAAAAAATCCATTCCCGCTTGACAACGACAATCCGAAGATTGACCGAAAATTATTAAAAATGAGAAATTTTCTTTTTCCATTTCCGCTTCAAAAAGACAGTCCGACGATTGAGCGTGAATTTTTTCAAATTTTTTCATTTATAATTGCGGGCGTGATAGCGCGAAGACTTTGGTTCAGGGAATAAAAGTGACTAAACAAAAACGTAAACGGATTGAGGGTTTGAAAATGGCGATTACTCGGGTATCGTAAATAAAGCAGGAGCAGCACTCCTTAAAAGACGAGTCTTTTGTGCACGATCAAGCTTAATTACCATTGTCCTCAACATACTTTCTCCCAGGTGCGGAAAGTACAAAAAACCGTGGAGGGCGCACATTTACTTTTAAAAGATATACAGATGGCCGTACACGGGAATCGTAAACCGTCTCTTGCTTGTTGCTAACTACGAGAAAAGAAATAATCCGACTATGGTCATTGCCAAGTTTGGCCAGTGTCGCAGCGCTGCATTTTCTCCTTGCCGACGCTGTCTCCGAGGATCGATCCTTTGCCTTTTATCCATTTTACTCCTCCCTTCCTAATTAAACTCTCCTGCTCCTTATTTCTCACGTGGATTCCGCCCAATTTCGTTCACGACCTCGAAACCTTCCATTTTCTCCTTCATTTCTTTCCCTTATCGCGATTCATAATTTTCACCCAATTTACGAAATGTTGTTTTTGCCCCAAATTTCAAAACCGATATTCAATGAAAAATTTTAAATAAAAAATAAAAAACTGCAAAATTGAAAATTACAAATTCACAATTAAAATAAAAAATAAAAATAAATAAGAGCTCGAATAATGTTTGATAAATAATTTGCAAAATTTGTCTCTCCAAAGTCTTTCTTGAGGAACAGATTTGATTCGGAATAAATTCGGGACATAAGTGAAGATTTAATTCGATCAATCTCGTCGATCGAGAGAGGGGCATTTGAGTTTTTGCGATCGCGATCTCGCGATCGGTGCGATTCCTCGGTCAATTTCGTTGGCCCCTTGAGTTTGAACCCCGAGAGTTTTCGACGCATAACGAGATGGTCGAGGGAGCACAGATGTCAATAAATATCTAAATTAGAATCAACTTATGGCCACGTCCAATCTCGTCATAATTGAGTTTCTTTTTGACCGTTGTCGCAATCTTCTCTCGTCGCCGCAATGATTTATTTGTTTCTCTTGTTGGTTCCTCGCGACTCTCGTCTCCGTTCGGAAGGATCGCGTGTTCGCGACGATAGATAACGCATAGCGATCAAATTCTTCCTCGGCAAGAATTCCAAGCGATCACGATTACGTCTCTGTCGACAATTTGTCACAATTTTTCGGGCCGATCTCGCCAAGAGAATTCGTTTCTACATTTTTTCATCACCGCGGGCCAAAAAAAAGTGAAAATATCGAACAAAATTATTGGGAAATTGAAATATTTTTCAAAAATCGGTTAATCGATGATCGGCGCGATGATATACAGCGAAAAATAATTTTTCGGATCGCCCCCGCATTTTTGAAGAGCGAGAGACCGTCCGGGCACACTTTTGCTTTGGTAAATTGGTCGTGTGTGGTCGATCCGCTCGAGTAGCTCGAAATTCGTATATACTTTAAACCTTTTTGTATATTTTTTTAATGGCTCGCAAAGATCGAGCGATGAATCACTGCGACCGATCCTCCTGTTCACCTTTCGTCGTTATTCACCGTCCCGATAATCGCCTCCGACCAAAACTTGCCCCCCCCCCCCCCCCCCCCCACCCCCCCCCCCCCACCCCGCCCCCCCCCGCCCGCCCCCCCCCTCCCCCCCCCCCCCCCCCCCCGCCCTTCTGCTCTTACCCCGTGCCTATCGTCTCTGTCTCGGCAAACTCTCAAAAAACTTTCGAGTATAAAAAATACGCGGGTAATCAAGTTTACGATTGCTGTAATTAGTCCTTACCGCAGCGATCTGTCAACGCGACCAGAAACGATGGTAACGAATGAAATTAATTTTTTGCCCAGTCCTCAGTGACTTCCGATTAATTCATTGGCATAAATTCCAGAGAAAGAAAAAAAAGAGTAAAATGCCTTTTATATCGCTGGGATTAAGTTTCTCTCATAATTCAATTTTGATGAAATTTTTTGAAGGAAAAATACATTTTTTAATGAAATTGAACTTTTTTTTTTTTGAGTACTCGATTTTTGAGATTTTGTTGTTACGGACTCGGAAGAGTCGCGGAGAAATATTTGAGGGAAGCGAATATGGATACGCACGTCAGAAATGTATGAAGAGATGCGCATGGCAGTTGATAATTTTATTGCCTCTCATAAAGTTTGTCTGAGAGTAAAAAACGGGGAGAGCCAGAAAGAGAGAGAAGGATTGAGAGAGTAAAGGGCCGTTTGGTGATTGCCCCTCGGACCGTAGGCCCGAGGTAATATCGCTTTTGTCATATATACATGTAGAATTATTCTTTTACATTGCTTTTACATTGCCAGACGTCTTAGTGTACGTGAAATAATTTATCTCGTCCGGTGTGTATATTATTATGAATTCGAGTTGAGAATAGACGATAGGGTCGTAAACGAGACACAAGCTAGGGTTATTAAAGGGTCACGACATTAATCTAGTCAATGGGGATCGTATGGGATGCTGGTCTTGGATCTAATCGTCCGCGGAGAGGCCTTAGACATCAATCATAAAGAATTAATACTCCGGAGTCCGGATAACGTATCGCCTCGTCCCGCTCGATTTATTTATTTATTTATTTTTTTCTCCATTAATTTGAATTCATTTTTAATGACCTTTACTTTTATTCATGGCGAGAAAATGAGTTTCCTGGGGCATCGAAACGGCCGGAACCGGAAACGAGATAATTTCTCGTACGATCAGGCTTTTTTGGTGTTTTTTTTTTGTCGCACGCACCGTAAGCCTCGAATCTCGTTGATTTTCAGCATCAGGAGTGCGAGTGCGAACGTCACACTTGCGGGGAACGCTGCGACAAATGCTGCCCCATGTACAACCAAGTCCCTTGGAAACCTGGCACTTCCGGCAAAGGTTTTCATTGCGAAAAATGCCATTGTCATGGCCACGCCAATTCCTGCCGGTACGACGACGACGTCGCGGAACGACGATTGTCTCTCGATGTACGGGACAAATATCGCGGTGGCGGTGTCTGCATCAACTGCACGGTCAGTGGGACTAATTTTCTGAATTTGGACAATTTAGAGCAATTTTTTAAAATCAATCTATCTAGTTGTTTATTTATTTATTTATTGATAAAAAATTTATTTTTTTGTGGGTCGATGTCGAGGAGTTGGTTGAGCTGCTTCGCCTTATTTAATAACTTTTGGCAACGACATAAATAATCAATTACAGGATCATACAACGGGAATCAATTGTGAGAAATGTGAGATCGGCTATTACAGGCCAAACGGCGTTCCGCCCGATGCACCAGAGCCCTGTTTACCATGCGATCATTGCAATCTCCAAGGCAGCACCGGATATTGCACACCCGACGATTCTTACACGAACGTTGGCAAGGTAAACCATATACAATCCACATGCGGCTCTCATTTTCTTTCACCAATCAAATTGCAGTCTTCTGACACAATGATTACATTGAAAAAAAATTCACCCATTGTTGTGAGCGTCGCTCATTTCATCAACACCAATTTCATATTTTTCACGAAAAATTTTCTACTTTTTTTTTCTCGATTCCAAATATCCGGTTCATTCTTTCTGTTACTACGACCCAAAATTTATTCAACGTTGCCCCGTTATCGAAATTATCCGCACATTATTATTAGAGCCCTCCCATTTATTGTTTTATCAATTCAATTGATGAAATTCTCATCGATTAATCAAATAAAATAATTAAAAATATATTTTTTTGGATTTATCCCGAAAATGGTGGGAACCTTCTTTTTATAACTCTCTGAATTGTCATATTTAATTAATTGGTGAATTAATTTAATTGATTAATTAATTAAATTTATCAATATATATTTTTTTTTTACATTCGTCCCGAAAATGGAGGCAACCTTTTTTTTTTAAACGCTCTGAACTGTCATATTTAATTATATAATTAAAAATTATTACAAAATTAATTGATTGATTAGATTATCAGATTAATTAATGTCCTGAATTTGGGACAAAAGTATGGGTTGGCGTTGAAAAAGGGACTATTTGTGCTGATGAGATTTGAGCAGAAAAAATGAGTGTTTGTTGATGTTTCTCAGGTAACAGGTGCTTGCGAGTGCAAACCCGGTTACTCCGGGTACAAGTGTGATCAGTGCGCGGCAGGCTATCGCCAATTTCCCGATTGCATGCCGTGCCCCTGTGATTCTCGAGGTATTTTACCGGCCCACGATTGCGAGGGTGATTGCTTGTGCAAGGCTCACGTTGACGGCGAGTTTTGCGATGGATGCAAACCCGGATATTACGCTCTCACACGCGACAATCTCGAGGGATGTCTTCAATGCGATTGTTTCGGCATTACCAGTGATTGCAGAGCCGCTAAGCTCACCTACGAACCGGTAAGTTTTACTCCGTCCTCAGTTTTCCATAAAAAAACCAACCGGCCTTGCCTCTCTGGGTCAAATTGACCCAGAATTTTTTTTTCTTCCATTTTTCCCAAGTTCTTTGTGAATCGAAGCTGCTGAGCTGAGCCACGAGACAGAAAGTTTTGCACATTCCTCAGTTTCCCATAAAAAATCAATCCCTCTTGTCACTCTGGGTCAAATTGACCCACAATTTTTTTCCTTCCATTCTTTCCAAGCTCTATGAGAATCTTAGCCGTTGAGCTGACCTACATGCAAGTCAATTTGACGAATTGCCCATTTTCCCATGAAAAATCTACCCGGCTTGTCACTCTGGGTCAAATTGACCCAGAATGCCCAGTTTTTTCATCCATTTTCTCCAAGTATCTCGCAAGATCGATTCAACACAGTCTCGTTTGCCACAAGTCTGCACAAAAGTCCATACTCAGTGCGGATAATAATGAGGGAGTTTGGCATCGGCATCTGATCCTTTGGCTTTTATCGCTAATAACGTTCGTAGCATGATAATGATTTAAGTCGATTTGGCGTTGCGATCGCGTTAAGGAAAATGACTCGTCATGAGTCGTTTGTCTCCCTCGGCCGGTTGACTCTCCCTCGCGCCTCATTCCCGAGATGAGACATAAGGCAGCAACAGTAGAACGTTGCATGAGCTTTATCCAAGTGAATTGTGGTATTAGTTTCTCCGTGGCGCACCGAGTCGTCGAGACTTTGCTGCATACACGAACCACCCTGGGCCTCGTGTATATAGAAAATTATCCTCTATACACGAAGCCCCTGTTATCGGTGTGTTAGCGGTTGGAAACGATCGAGCTAACCCGCAATTACGTTGTCTCTCCATAACGACTGCTTCATGAATAGATATGTATGATGTGTACGTATCAGCAACAGCAGCGGCAGCAGCAGCAGCAGCAGCAGCAGCAGCAGCAGCAGCAGCAGCAGCAGCAGCAGCAGCAGCAGCAGCAGCAGCAACGTCGTGAGCCCATCGAGAGATAAATGAAAGCGCGTATGAAGGATGATGATTTGTCCAGCTTAGGAGAGTTGGCATATCGTAATTATTATTATCGTATCAAACCTCCTTCCCTCAGCGACGATTTCTATTTACCGCAAACGAGGAATTATCTGCCTCTTCCAAACAAATTGCAAATAAATAATTCGTGAAATTTTTTTTTTTTTTTTTTCACGTAATAATCAATAGATATCGAGCTTCAAGGGATTATCCGTCTTTCCCGCAACTCTGCGGATTTTAAATGAAAAAAAAAAAAGATAAAAAATAATTCACTAAAATTTCGAGATGTTGTGTGTGTTTTTTTTCTCGCAAGGCGAACGAGCTTAGAGGAATCATCCGCTTCTTTCGTAATTCCGCGTCACTGGCTCTGCAGATTTTGGATAAAAAAATTGATTAAAAAAATGATTAACGAAAATTTCGTGATTTTTCGTCATTCATGATGTTTTTTTAATATTTTTATATTTTTTTAATGCTTAATAGATATCGAGCTTGGAGGGCTGGATGATTACGGACATGAACGCCTCTCGGTCTCTCCTCGTAAACGCCGATCCGGACAGCGGTCTCTTGACCATGTCTTCGTTCGAGGTCGAATATCAAAGTCCCTATTGGCTGGCGCCCAAGATCTATGCCGGAAATCGTCTCTCCTCGTACGGCAGCAATCTCACTTACTCGATCACTTGGGTCGTCATGCGTGGCGATACCAGCGGCAAACCGACCACAGAACCGAACGTCATTCTCGTTGTGAGTATCCGCAATAAATTTTCTTCCTATGTCTCAACCGAGTCGGGCCAATCGGCGCATGAAAAATCTCTGGGTCTTTGGAAAACTGTATTTTTTCCTCTATTTGTCGATGTTTTTTTCCGTCAGGGTCAAAATGGCATGAGAATCGCTTATGGGGAAGAACAATACAACGGACAGAGCGCTGAGATTTCGGTGACTCTGCAAGAACAAGGATGGTATCACGTTCGCAGCGAAGTACGAGACATTCCCATTCGATTGCGACGAACCGAGTATCGCGGCGATCCTGTCACGAGGTCACAAATGTTACGAATCCTTTCCGACGTCAGACACATCATGATAAGGGCCCAATACCATTCCGAGCAGATCGAAGGAAGGTAAAAAAAAAAAAAAACTTTTTTTTCTTCTTTTCATTCGATTGGAAATTTGAGTTTCCGAGTCAAAAACCTTGGAGCTACAATAAATTTCTCTGTTCTCCGCTGTTAGAACACAGTTCCTGGGACTGGGAAAAGTGAATAAAAAAAAAAAAAATCTATTAATCCAAAAAAAATTGAAAATAAAATTCGAAATGAAATCCAAATTAAAATTCAAATAAAAATGAAAAAAAAAATTTTTTTCTGGGTTCACAGCCTGCTGTCAGCGATATTGCCCATTGGTGAAAAAACGGATGCAGTTGTTAGCGAGTCATTGGTCGAGCAGTGTCAATGTCCGGAAGGATACGTTGGATTTTCGTGTGAAAATTGTGCTTGGGGTTACGTGAAAATAATAACGAACGGTACGGATCATCAGGACCATCACGAGTGCGTCAAATGCGATTGCAACGGTCACGCCGGTTCCTGCGACCTCGCTATGGGAGAATGCAAAGTGCGTACAGATTTTTTTTTTTCTTTCTGCTGTGTAACACGGGCTTTATGGGAAAACCAAAGGATCCCTGGACTGTTTTACCGACCCTGGCCCAATCGTCGTCTCCGTTGAGTTTTAAGGACTTAACCGATAGATGCCGCAAGCCACAACGTCTCAGATCGATCGTCGATAACGATTTGGCCGGCAATCGGTCCAACAGTTTCATAGATCGATCAATATTTATCGTCCGATGGTGGGGAATCGATTTATCCACCAAGTTATGCCTTGGATTTCTTGCAAAGCGTCCATCGACGTTCCAAATTTTTTTAACTCTCGGTCGAAAGGAAAATTAACCCTCAACCCGAGATTTGATGAAAAAAAATTATTAGAAATAACGAGAGAAAAATATTCCTATTCCCGGCTCAAAAGGACAGTCGGATGGTGGACCATGAATTTTTTCATTAATGATTGCGGGTGTGATACGGCGAAGAGCCCGGTCCACGTGGTTGAAAAAACTTTCGCGGATGGAGGCCCAATGGCGAAGGTCTTGATTGGAATATTAATTGGTTGGATGTTTGTACAGATATGCGAACATCATACGGCCGGTCCGAAATGTGATCGCTGCTCGCTCGGCTACTACGGCGATCCCCGACGAGGAACACCTCACGATTGCAAACGCTGCGGCTGTCCTCTCGCCAACGATCTCAACAGCTTTAGTCCCAGCTGCCAACTCGACGATCCTGACAACTTTGACGACGCTTACGTTTGCACTCAATGCCCCGTTGGCTACACCGGCGATCATTGCGAAAGGTTAATTAATAAAATAATAATAAAAATGAGGAAAAAAAAACAATAAATTATTTTCCCAGAGTAAAAAAAAAAAAAAAAAAAATTTATCAATCAATTTTCTTTCCGACGATCTTTCTGGCGTCATCGACGATCGACAGCTGCGATTACGGACACTTCGGGGATCCAACGAAAACGGGAGGAAAGTGCGAAGCTTGTGCCTGCAACGGAGGAAGCTGCGACCAGGCGACCGGCCAGTGCCTGGAATGTCGAGGGAACACCGAGGGCTGGCGATGTGACAAGTGCAAGGAAAACCACTACGGAAATCCCCTCGAGCAAAATTGTCTCCGTACGTCCACCACAAAAATCCTTTTAATTTAAATTTCTCTGAAAAAAAAAACACACACACAATTTCGCCAAGAAAAAAAAAATTATCCTGTTTTTTTTTTTCTTTCAGCCTGTGCTTGCAATCGCATCGGAAGCAACTCGAGTTTCTGCGATCCCATAACCGGGCAATGCGAGTGTTTGGCGTTGTTTGGATCCCGGGACTGTTCGTCGTGCATCGAGGGATACGGAAATGTAACCGGAGGCTGTAAAATGTGCGAGTGTGGGGTGGGCGCGATTGATGAAGTTTGTGATGCAGTTACCGGAAGTTGTGTTTGTGCTTCGGGTGTCGTTGGTTATCGGTGCGATGAGTGCGAGCTCCATCATTACGGATTGAGCGTCGAGGGCTGTCTCGGTGAGTTTTTTACGGTTAAAAATTTATAATAATTTTGAAATCATTTTTTTTTTTAATTATTTGACGAAAAGGATCGAAGGGAAAATGTCTGCGGTGACGAACTGATGAAAATTGAACGTTCAGAGGCGGTTGGAAAGCCCGGGAGGTGGGAAAATTGATATAAAATGAAAGATCGACGTTTAATTAATGTTTAAGTCCCTACAAGGCGGAAATTTATCCAAAGAAAAGGGGAGAACGTTTCAGGATGAATTAAACTTTCCTCTCGAGCTGTAACATTGGCTCTCTCAGGGTCTGCCAGCCTACGCGCGAAAACTGCTCTCCCACGCGCTCCAAACGTGAAATTAACCAGTTATAAGACACTAATAAATAACTCGTCGATGTTGCTGGCTGGCTATAGCCGCGATGCAGGCGCAAACAACACACAGACATGGAGAGGAGGGGAGATTCGAATGTGCAAGCTGTGAGGGAAATGAGGTACGTCGAGTACGCGAATACTCGCGAGGCCGCTCGTACACCCAATGCCTTCAGTCCCTTTTTTTTCCATTTTTTTCCCGCACTTTTTTACTTTTTTTTTTTCGTCTCGTTCTTCAGGCTCGTCCAGACGACCCGGTGCTCCGTGTCCGCAATGCCAATCCGATGATATTTATGTACTCGATGATTCACTTTGTGCGATCAATGTCCCGGCAGAACGTCGACAATATTTCGTCGATTTTTTTCTATTCTTTTTTTTTCGCAATCTCGTTCATTGGCCCAGGGACCGGAAGTTGGGAATTTCGCCGGCGATTTTCCATCGAAAAATGCGAATTTTGGGTTCTCAAAGGTCCTGGCAAAGTTGAAGGACACGACGAGTCCTCAGAAAAAAAAAGTGGCAGGAAATCGTTTGTTTAGATCGTCTCAAGGAAGCTCCGGAGACCAGGCAAAGTTTCCTTCTCAAGATTAAAATATTTCGGTACTTTCCGTGGTCCGGGTGGTCTCTGCGTCGAGCGATGTTTCATTTATATCCCTCGGGCTCTCGGACGTTAATTAAACTCGTTCCTACCGTTGAGCCAACTCGATATTCCGACTTGCCAAACGTAGCGCGTTACCTTTTCACCTTAACATTACTTGCCTCCAATTGACACGCTCTCGGCTAAGCTCTTGGCATCCCACGCGCTCCGACGCTGCTGCTCGTACAACGACGTCTTATCGCCGATAATTTATGTTGGGAAGAAAAAAAAAAAAAAAAACGACACAGTTCCGCTATCTGGTTTAGCATATCCGGAAAAATCGCCGGAAATTTCTCTTTTCTCCGTTTTTGCGTCGGAAACATTGCAAATTGCACAAAAAGGGTTGTTGGTCCGACGTCTTTGTCGCTCGATATCACGACAACTAATGGGCCGATCGTGGCTTAATTGTAGTGCTATCGATACCCCAGATCCCGACCAATCCGGAGAGCCCATCGGGATTTCCGAGAAATTTTTTTTTTTCACGATCGCGAATCTCTCGACTCCCTGCGCGAGTCGGAGCAAAAATGTTCATCACAGACGTTGTAATTAAACGTCCGCGTCGTGTTTTAAGTGTCAGCACACTCGTACACGCTTTTAGCCTCGAGATAGATCGCAAATTGTACGCGGAGCTTCGGGTAAACGTTAAAAAATGAAGAGATTGAAGAAAAATTGTTGCCTCGAAGATAATTAACCGTGGAGGAATCGGGACGTGGAAATCTTGAGTGGTAGAAAAAAGTTGTTGCGAACTTTGACCGTTGGTTAACTCGGCGTACACAAGGATCATCGTTGCTCGGTTGGAAATAACCGCGCGAGGCTGGCAACGCGTATCTCGAGTGGAAATACTTGAGGCTAAGACTCGCGTGGCTATATCCAAGTGACGCGATAGGATTTATAATATTATATATTCGTTTTGGTGTGCGCAACGAGCCTACCATGTATATGTGCATGCTCGCTAAAGTACGTGTACGCCAAGTTACACGTTGCACGACATTTTGAAGCGTTAATTTACGCCTCGCGAGGACGTCCCGCTGCGATCAGATGGATTTACCACCGTGGCTTGTTTTACCGGTACGTCCGGTGGCCTGGATCATCCTCTCGATATATCTCCCACACCCCCACTCACGTACACGCATCTTGCTATACATTTTCCTATAAAAACGTTACGCGCCACAACCTCCTCACGGAAATATCGTCCCTTGAAAATCCAATCAACCGGATAATATCATTTATTTACTATCTACTTTTTCCTGTCTTCCTGCCTTATGTGTTGACAGCCCGAATCCCTGATTTGTCCTTCTCCGCGGTCGATCATATTTATCGAAACTTTATTGCCAGCAAATCTGCATAATTTACTTTTTCTACCCATTTTTTTCATTGCACGCAGTTCGTTACGTTTGCCTGCAACGAAAAATACGTTTTTACATTAATTTTTTGTTTTATTTCAAAATTCATGACAATTTTCGTATCCTTTTTGTTTTGACTGAATCATTTTCATCCCTCGAGGAATACGTTTTTCCATCAATTTTTTGTTCAATTTTTAAAATCGTGAAAAATTTCGCAACGATTTTGTCTTTGGATCTTAAAAAAACGTCGTTTCATTGTCTCGCCTAAATATCGAATCAGAATTGTGAGATCTGCTCGCGAAAAAATAGAATTTCGTTGTTTCCCAACACTGCGAACTTCAGCATCGTATTTTTTCTCCTTTTTCTCTGACGTCTTGGCATTTTCCTTGAGCTTGAAACTCGACCGTAGTTCGAGTCAATTTGGCGAGTGAAAAAGTCGCCATTGTCTCGAAATTTGAGGTCAAAGGGCTCGGGCCCGAGCCCTTCACTTGCTAACCAATCAATGCAGCCAAGAGTGCTTACGTGGCGCTCCCGGAAATGTCCGGATCGTGTTTTACCTGTGCGGGATTAACGTGGTCAGCAAACACACGATATAGATGAATGGATTATCGCCGCACTCGTAATCCGAGGATTTATCCTTCGAAGGCTATTCCTTGCTGCTGGAAAAATTGCGTCGCGTAAAGAGCGAAATTGATGGAGAAAATAAATTGAAAACTCAACGCGGAAAAAAATACGCGAAATTATTATTATTTTTTTCCAACGAACAAAGAAATTTTAACCAAATCCGCAAACTAAATGATTTCGAGGTTGTGGGACAAAGTAGCCAAGGAAATTGACTCGGAAAGCCAGACAAAGTCTCGTCGACGTTTTGTCACGCGACGTTTATACGCGTGCGTGCTCACTTGAACGAGATCCGTCCGAAATGTTCGCGAAACTACATTCCGAATGATCGGGTGAGTTTTTGCCAAGTGCCCGAGAGAATGAAGGCTGACGCGACGCGCGGCAGATCGACCGAGAAACCATACGGACGAATCGAACCAGATCCGATCGTAAAAAGACGAGAATTAGTCAGAGCCGGAGACGAAATTCGTGGACAAAGATTTCAACCGCCTTTTATAATTAAATGAATAAATAAATAACTGAATAAATGAATGAATGGATGAATAAATAAATAATTGGACACGCAAAAGTTTTAGTCGGAGAAAGAAAAAGATGGAAATTCTCATGAACGATTTCGATAAATTGTGGAAAAAAGAGAAGAAAATTTTGGAAAATGATGCATTTTTCGGAATCTCTGTTTTTCCAAATTGAAGACAATTTTTCTATAGTCGAGATTTTTCTTTTTTTGCCGATCTCCCGTGATCTCGGGCTCATTCTCGCTCGCGAGAGATTCTCCAGAGCGGAGCACGTACATCCGCTAATGATGCAATCGGAGCATCAGATATACGCACGGTCCTGCGGCCCAGCGAACTAACTCTCCCGCTCTCTCTCTCTCTCTCTCTCTCTCTCTCTCTCTCTCTGCTCCTTGTATCCATATATACAAGTATATGATCCTCCGCGAAGGATCCCTCGGTCTCCGGATCGTTGAATCGTCGAGGAGACTCGGTTTCTCGGTTGCCCACCTGACCGTACGCCGGACAAGTTGGCGTGGGACGTTAACTCATCGTCCACGTGCACGTCCTCGTTGTAAAGAGCGCGAGGCACTAAAAAAAAGAGTGCGCAATTTCTCTCGTTTTTTTCTTTTTTTTCAGCCGCGGAAAAAAATGTTTATTTGACGCTTCAACTTTATTTATTTTTCTCTGGCTCTCCGAGACACCCGTTATATTATTTCCCGCCGTTTTATCGCGGCGTCCGTGGGATTGACGATATCGCAGCCTCCCTCATTGTGTATATCAGAGATCTCCCCCTCTCTTCCGTATGATCTCCGCGATTTCATTCATGGATTCCGCTGCCTCGAAACACATTCACCGGCCACCATCTCTCTTTCTCTCTCCCTCGCCAGCGCTACACGCGCTTCCCTAGTTCCATTGTCCACCCACGCGTGTCACGTGACGCCTCGTAATTGAATTAACGAATAAGTGAATCAATGTCGTTGAACCAAGTGACTCAATCAATTATAATTGGCCGCGCAACGTGTCGAGCGCGGGCTCTTGTACCAAATGGTATTTATGGTCGCGACGGGGATACACGATTCGACGTTTATACATCTTTATATTTCCGATATACAGATCCCGCGCGACAAGGACTCGCGGAAGAGGCATAAATATGAGCCGCGCATCCGAATCGAACGCGAAACGAGAGCGGCGCTGCTCAGCTCGCCGACAAACGCTCCGCCGCTTTTCTTCGCCTTTTTCCACACGACGTACCGCCACTCCGATTGTCGCACCCGATGCATACTGATCCATGCAATTGCCACCTTTTCGCTTCCTCCAGCACACTCGCTAAAGGCAAGAGAAACCCAGAGGAAAAAAAAAAGGCCGCGAGGTGAGGCCATGAGCTATGCGTGCAGTTATGCGTGGGACGTGCTCCATCGATAACATACATTAAGGCTACTCCGACCGTACACGCGCACACACCGCGACTCTGTGTCATACAAAATTTCATTTTTTTTTTCCATTTTTTATACGAAAATCCATGCCGGAATATTTTAACGTGAATTTTCTTCATTTCCATCGAGTTCCTCGGCCCGAGGGACCCAAAAATCTCCTGTTCAGAGTTTTGGTGCTCCAAAAAACGTTTTCGACGATAAGTTTCGGAGCGGAGAGCGCGTGTGTTTTTTCAACTCCGCGACCAAATTCGATGCAGTTTCGTTATTTTTACATTTTTTTTTTTTTTCCAATTAAGGAGGTTCGCCACTTCCGACAATATTATAAGAATTACATAAAAATTGGTGATAATATTCTTTAGCATAAAATACGATGACACGATTTTTTAAATTATTTTTTGTCTACATCGTTTTCGAATAATTTGAATTGACAATATGGGAAGGATAATGCTTATGCATGTAAATTCTAGTGTTAAATAACTCGAAAACTATGTAGGAGAAATTTTTAAAAAAAATTTGTATATTTATTTTTAATACTAAAGAGTGTGCTCAGCAAATTTGATCAAATTCTAATAATTTCACATTTTTTAATGGTTTTCTCAAATATTGCAAGATCGTTGCGTCTAGCCAGGCTCCTTAAGGTACTTCCTGGGTTTTCGTGCGAGTGTAAAAAATGGAAAATGGTAATATGTAGATTTGCGCGGCGTTGCGGAAAGCGCAGGGGAAAATATGAGGCAACTTAATTGTAATAAAGAACTCGCACGAGACTAGCAGCGAGAGGGAATTGCCTTGGCGCGGATATTATGGGACAATTTTGCTGCTTCTGCATAAGCGAGAGATTCGTTTATTTGCTTTTTTTATGTTGCGAGCCCGAGGAAGGGTGGGAGCTCGGGGGCAAGGGAGGGAGAGGAAGACGGAATTAAAAATGGAAAAGACAGAAAGCAAAGCAGCACTGCGTATACTTTGCGATCGAGATAAGCGCGAGATATATGGACCTGCCGAGAGGGAAGTTCTTTCGCGCGGAGATCTGGCTTGTTGGAGCGGATGCTGCCCGAGCGAAGGGGCAAATTCGTGTGAGCATGCGAGAAATATAGAGTTCCCTTCGCGATCGCAATTGCTCCCGAGGATCATAAATACGCCGCGACAATGTTGGCACTCCGACTTTCTTCCGCTTGTCTTTACTTTTTCGTTAAATTGTCTTGAAAAATCGAGAAATCATGCGCTCGCGATATTTCCATCAATTAATTATTATTTTTCTTATTGCTCCATTAATTGAGCGACCATTATTTGTAGATAATTATAAAAATCGTCCCTCCGATCGTCCGCCTCGCAGGATCATAAAATCAATAACTGACATATTCAGTACGAAGAAAAATACGTTTCTCATGAAGGAAACACTTTTTTTCATCCTCTCGAGAGTTACTCTCGATTGGTCAGCCTCCTGCTCCCCGCATTCTTTCTCTCTTACTCCCACTCCGTGGCAATTAGTTAGCAACTTTTATCCTCGATTGAAACTCCATTAGCGCCTTATCTCTCCACTTATACATACGTAACTGGCATTCAGACTTTGCTTGATTAAAATTAACCTGCATACGGGCTATTCGAGCTCGAATTTTTCCTCCAACCAACAAAATTTCTTGGTTTTTTTTTTCAACGTTACGAGTTTTCCCTTTCAATTCCTATAAAAAACTAAAATTTCAACGTTGTCTTAATTGAGAGGTGAATTAAGGTCCTTAACCCGTCTCGACACGAGACACGTGCAAATTTGCACTCACGAAAAAAAAAAAATTCAAAATTCCTCTCTTCAATTTTTCAACGATAAAATTTCATTTTTCGATTTTCAAAATCATCGCAATCGCGATTACTCGGCATATTTTACCCCCAAAAAGTCAGGTTCCAAGGTTAATTTCATGCATTCATCGAATAAATACAAAGTCTAGAAAAGTCCAAGTGCAAATTTGCACTCCGAGAATTTCCAGTCAAATCGTCCCGATTATTCATTTCCATTGCGTTTTTTTGCGCCTGAACGAAATCGAGAAATAAAAAATGTGGTAAATCGATTGGTTTTCGGAGCAGAATCGATTTTGCACGAAAGACCTTACACATTCGAGAATAACGAATGGCTCTGGTTTGATCTAGTTCTCCGCACAGCCAGTGGAATAATTCTTATGAGGAAAAAATGGCTGGGAAGGGTTGAGTGAGATCGCGTCCGGCATCCCCGTAGATGTTCGCGTGTTTTCGCAGTGCCAAATAATTAGCATAATACTAAATCGAGTATCGCATTGAGTTTATCGAAGTGTTTGCCTATGAGAAGTGCCGTCGCGTTTTCTCCGCTTCGAACCAAAGTTACGTTTATGCTCCTGCTACATTATGTTCAAACGAGCTTGAGTAACATTCGCACGGACATACCGACACACGTCTACCTATGAGAAGAATATAATCAATGCAAATATACGGACTTTGGATTGAACTCTCGTGTATAATCCCACGACCTCGTGCAAACGCATGGCAAATTGGCATACGATCGCAAATCATTTGTTTTCATTGAAATCGCTACTCGCTCTAGAAGAAATTCTTGAATAAATCCTGAAAATTGTTTTTCGATGAGACTGAAACTTCCAACGTTCCGGGTCAACGAAAAATCCTTTTTTTTTTTCAATTAAAAAAAAAATGACAATTTTTGGATCGATTTCGTGAAATTCGTTAAATTCTGAAAAAATTGTCGTGATTTAATATTTAATGAAAATCGTGAGCTCTGCTCAAGAAAACATGGAATTTCGTTGCATTTCGACGAAGCAAGCAACTTCAACCCCCGACACCCCCCCCCCCCCCCCAACCTCCGCCCCCCCCCCCCTCCCTCCCCCAAACGCCAGGA
>JAPYYS010001331.1:0-22082 GCA_030522525.1 Campopleginae sp. 14b
GTGATAAATATAGATAATATAAAAAGGAACAAAAAGGCTAAGAAGAATAAAAAAAAGAGAACAATGTTTGTTTTTGTAAAAAAAAAAAAAAAAAAAAAAAAAAGACACGGAAAAATAAAATTCCGTTATTATCGTTCAGCGTAGAAAATTATTGAATTTCAATATTCAGGAAAACGATCACTCGATCACAATTCTCGAATTTATTGAGAGACCAAACGGCAAATTACTGCAGGCCAAATTTTCTGCAAGTCTGAAAAGGTTTCTACGAGCAGATTCCATTCAAGACGAGGTCAGGATATCGAGGAATGAAATATATGACGGTTTAGCAAATTTGCCTGGTCGCAATTGACTCAAGAATTCTAAAAAGTTGCTCGACATTTTTCGGACCCCTGACAAAGAAATTGCTCCAGGATATTCGAACCCCAGCGATGGACTTTCCTTATAAATGGACCACAGAAAATGTTTGATTCATCTCCCGTCGTACAGACAGCACATTTTGCACAAGTTTGACAGATGCTCCGTGCACCCGAAAATTCATTGGATAAACGCAAAGTGCCTCAAAGTACAGATTACCCGATAAAAGTATGATTAAGAATTTATCAATTTCCAAAAGTAAATGATCGCTCATCACACGGAATCGCGATTTCGGTTACTTTCTGGAAAAGTTACGGAGATTTTTCTTATACAATTCACCAATATTTCCACTGAATTATAAATGCAAAAAAAAATCAACCTCTTTCACGATGAATTTTGTTCGGATTTATTTGCAATTCTGATATGAAAATATTTTATATCATTTTTCCTGATTCGTAGTATGGAGTGGCAGGCGATACTACAGTTCTGTTGGACGAGAGTCAGGCTCGTGATTTGGGTCGAGGTTTAATATCAGTTAAGCGCTTAATCGGCTTATCGATTTTTTATGAAGCTAATTCTGCTTGCGTGAACGAATTAAAAAGATTCGCAACACCATTAACCTCGTGCAATTACACTTTTTGTGGCTCTCTGTGAATAAACGTGGATTCAAGTAAAGAGATCATCATGAGCATATAATTATATATGCTGTATAATTAAAAACTGGCACATGCAGAAAATATTAAGCACGGAATGCAGAACATTCAAATTGTTTTTTGAAACGAGAGCTTGGATTATGTTTCAAGTTAAGAAATTGGTTGAATATTATTAAATAACGAAATGCACTCTAGTTGTCGGAGATTATAAAATTTTAATTAACCCATACATAACCCGGTCGGTGAAGCTGCGAACCAGGCGTTCGGCTCTTGCGAAGCTTCGTAATGCATGATCCAACATTGAAAAACGTTTTCCGGAGTAAACAAAATTGAACGGGTAGTTCTCGAAATTTAACAGATTCAACCGAAGCATGTGATGCCTTTAAAGTGACGTATTCAGACGATTTTTGCAGTCGTACTCTTTTACTGAAAGCTCCGTAGCTTGACTCCGTAGTTGGCAAGTAAAACGAGACGCTTTGAAGAAGATCGTGCAGAAAGATGTTTGGTATTTATAAAATATTGAAGTTGGTAAAAGGAATAGCTTGAATAATGAGTATCATTAATCCATGGAGAAGGCGAGCCATAGATTTTTGCATTAGATTGTGCATAGCATAGATTTTTATCAAGTGGCAAAGTTGTTTGAAGAAGAAGAGACATGGAGTGATGTCTGGGCATGGATAATAATACTGCATATTTATGTCCAATGAGTTCAGTCGGTAATTATGCTCCGATTAACGACCGCCGAAGCTCGAGAGGATCCTCAGAAAAAAGGCAATTTGAACGTCAGAGAAAAGAGCGAGCGAGGCTCTTGGGGGGTAAAAGAGGAAAATATATAAAAGGCCTTGGCAGAGTGTAGTAACTCCTCAGCGGGACGGCGCAAACATGTGTGTTTGTTATGCTCTCCCGGTTGGTGCGCTACTTGAGATGATAAATATCTGTCGAGACTATGCGCAAGAGAAAGCAAGGAAAAGAGAGTGTGGGCGAGGAAAAGCTGAGGGAGATGAAACATTTCCAGGGGATACGATGTCGCGGTAAGCGAATCCATCACTCAGTCTTCGTCAACGACCCCGAGTGAAATATACAGACTACATATAGACCGATGTATATATATAGTAAACGAGTGTCTATATCGGGAGCAAGCTCTTTGCCCTAAACGCCTATACCCTCCTATATATCCCTGGTCGCTTTCTATATCGTAATTAATTAATTAACAAGATGTCTGTATGCCGGCGAGCGAGCTCTAGACGTTGATTGCCTCGGCCCGATTACAGGAAATAAAACGAGGGACAACATTCTAAAAAGAAATGCAATCGTGGCTGTTCTGCCAGACCTTGCGACAGAGCTCCTTCCAAATTATATCGGTAAACAAAGCGCAGGCCTTTGCGAAATATTGCAATTTTCATACTCCACTCATTAATTCATTTTCATTTTCAATTAACTACTTTTTGCCCGTTGCGCTATCCATTATTGTGCACATCATGTCCAGACTTTTTTATTCATCAATTTTCTTCTTCCCCTTCGATTTCGTAGCATTTTGCTTCTATAAAATACTCAATAATTCGTCCCAAGATTTCTCTCGAGGCAGCTGATTCCATTTCCGGAGTCAGATTCCTCTTTGCAGCCTTCAGAGCGATGCATAATTAAGGTCAAGTGCGAAACTATCGGGCTGGGGATGAAATTAACATTTTTAACCAACAAATTTTCAGTTTCTTCAAAAGTCCGTTTTTTCTTGGACGGATCTCACGATTCTTATTCAATATTGAGTGGAAACAATAAAACGAGGTTTTCTCGAGATCCAAAGACAAAATCAATACGATAAATGTCATAATTTTTAGAATTGAGGAAAAAACTATTAGAATAGTTATTTTTCATTGGAGCCCAACGTTGAGAACTTCAGTGTCGTGGTTATCTAACGATTCTTGTGGGAATATCGTTTGAGAATCGAAAAAGTTGGTCGAATCTGCACAATCGTGATGCGATCCAAGGAGCAGCACGATTAGATGGTTTTTTTTTTTAAATTTAATCAGTGGTTATTTTGACGTCGTGGACAATTTTGAGCTGATGCTGAAGGGAATTAACTCAACGACGTCGCACATCTTCCATTGCCTCGCGTTTCTCTTACATTTTTTTCTTTTCTCCTTCTTGTTCCATCACTGACATAAACGTTTTACCACGATAACCCAATGAATAATTTGTTGCCGCGCCATTTGGATGACGACGCGGGAACAAAATAGGATTAAAGACGAGAAAGTTGGAATCTGTATGTCTACACGTAACATTGAAACGAGATATGGTAAATGCAACGTATGAACGAACATAGAAATCATACATGTGTGTGTATTTATGGTTGCACGTCGTGTGGGGATAAGCACCGAGTATCCGTGTGTACCAAACAGTTGAACTGTAGCCATAAAGCAGAGGCGAGCCAGAGAGTTAACGACTAAATCAGAATCGTCGAATGATTTGATCGCGGTGTGATTAGAGTTCTCGGGTGTCGGAATAGCGCATTTATTGCTACCGCGTCATTCGCCGCTTTCCTTGGTAAGAACTGGTTACGTAGCACCGAACAAGCTGCCCCACCGAAACAATAAATCCTTGGATTATTATGGCTTTTCACCGTTTTAACGAACAGTCCTGTTCCGTGCGCGATTGGGCTTGAATAAAAAAACAAGCTTTTGCATTATACATATAGAGGAATAAAGCACGAAGCCCGGGGGACAATGGTGGTCAGCCTTAATGCACAGAATCTCAAAAGGAAATCAAAGTTAAGGTGTTCCAGTTTCTCGCTAATGTCTTGCGGATTAGGCAGCAGTTCAATCTTTCACAACTCACTTAAGGGGCTTCTCGGAACATTCATAAATCATAAGTATAAAAAGTGACACGTGAATTACAGTTCTGAGAAAAGTTTGCATCATTTTGTGCAGAGAAAAAAAATATAACGAATGACACTGAAACGAGCATTTTGTTGCGTCATTTATTTTTGCATTGTCAACATTTTAAAATCGACCATTTACACACGCAAATTTCCAAAGAGTTATCCGTTTTCCATCTTTCCAGCTGGTATCATACGCGCACGACTATTAAGGCATTTCATGCCAAGTGCCAGCGTAATTTGTTAGGTTTTTTCTCGACTGTCGCGCAGAGACTGCATAAGACTTGGACTTTCTGGTGCATGGGTAAATATGCCCCGAGCGAGACGTGTGCTACGCGCGTCGTTCACTTCGGCGCGTCATGTGTTTGAAAAGGAAAGACAAACAGCGGATATTTGATCGAGTGCCGTATGAAAATTCTTGCGTAACGCCTTTATGCGAGGCAGAGTTGATTACATAGTTTCGTGTACGCGAAGCAACGACGTCACGCCGAAAGGTAAGTTTTGCCGTACGATGAAATTCGTTCACTGCGGCAAGTTTTATACACGTACGTTACTACATAATAGCGCCGGCGATTACTCGACTCCCTTCGCGGTCGCGTTGTTATTCGCGTTTATAAGACTCGGTGGCGTGACTTGATCGTTTCTGCAAATACATGCCAATGCAGCATGCATTTTCTATGTGTGCGTATGTTCATGTATATAAACCATTGACGAATAAGGTGATGAAGAAGCAAAGATGGTGATGTGTGGTTTGTACGCGGCAGCTTTGTGCTCTCTCAGTCCCGAGGGAGACTCTCGTGCCGAAGAGGGTGGCCACAGGGAGATTTGACCCCGTCACGAAAGGCAACAGCCGCTTTCCTCCCTTGCGAGCAGAGCCACGAAGAGAGAAAGAGAGGGAGACAAAGCAGAGAGGGAAAAAGAGAAAAACGCTCTTTTCCGCGTCCCTTTTGCTCTCGAAAAACTCGCCGAACTCGATCGTTTATCGACCCTATACTTTATATAACTCAGATATTTGCTAGATTCTTCACACTCTTCGATAAAAAAAGACTCCACTCTATTTCTATACGAATTAACGTTCCTATTCTCTGACATAAAATGTTTCCTATTGTTTTATCGAAATCTCAGTCCTCAACCCTACTCTCTCATTCTTTATACGTCTATCAAAATATTGCCTCGAGTCACTATGGATTTTATTCTTGGTACTGAAATATTTCGTCGATAAGGAAAACTTGCTGAAAACTCCGAGTTTAGTACGCAATCAAGCGAGATTAATGACCACTACTCCCCAGTCGTTTTACAAATCTATATGTTTTCTCATAACCTACTCCCGGCCGGATGGAACGATTTGGAGGAGTCTGCGATCATTTTTTTTCTTTTCATGAATAGAGAAACTTTGTGCTGAGCTGCTCATGAAAACTGGAATTTCATAGCTTCCCAGGAACACCATGAACCTCCCGTGTAAATACACGGGGGATTCAATGGGAATAGAACAGCCATTTTTATTTTTTATCCCTTTTTTTATCATAGAAATTGTCGATTTTTTAGCGTCGATCTCAGTGCGAAATGTTTGGTCAACGCCGCAGAATTAAACTTTTTCATCCATCATGTAATCGACATGGAAACATGTGCTACACACAGCAAATATGTCGATAGAGTCGGTTTACTCTAGATTGACGTTCTCCCCATGCGAATTCCTTGACGACCATCAAACAAAATTAACCACATGTCGAAGCAGCAGGCATCCCTAAATGCGAAGTTCGTTTGATGTTGACTCGCGGTTACTTAGTCGTTTACTGAGATTCCGTAGCTCCAAAAAAGACGCTCCTAGTTATTCGATGATACATCCTCAACGCACACGGTCGAGAAACTTCAGCTGAAAAAAAGCTTTGAAATCGTGAGCTCGTGAAACGGTGAAGTCGGTGCGTCAAATAAACCGGAAAGAAAATATCTAAATGTATTTTCAAAAGACGTCAAACTGGCCGATCGCGCAACTCACGGGACTATTCAATTTCCGCGATTAATTTCTCTGAATTTTCCCGATTGCTCGTTTTCCGCGATTCCCATAACGAGATATTCACGAAGCTGGACGTTATATGGCATGATTTTCTCTGTGATCGATAATATGAGAGAAATACGAGATACAGGAGAATATGAAGTGAATTGAACGCATTTTGTAATCGCATCCGAGGAATATTACACGCCAAAGGAAAGTTTCGACTAACAAGTTGCCGAGCTGTGGGTTTTATTGCTAAAAAAAGAATTGTGGACTCGGAGGTTTACTGTCTCCGATCCTTTGATTCTCCCGTGGTCTCGTTACGCATAGGATTCTCGTAAAACAGTCGTTTCGATTTCGGTCCATACGGGAACAGCGATTAATCGTACAGCAACAAAGAGAGCATAGTTTTTGTGAGTGTTGTTTCGTGTATCAGAAACAAAGCCAGGTAGCATTTCCGGTGCGTGTATCTGGAGTATTGTTATGTGAACATATCACTTTCCAGAGTATAACGACGTAACGGCAATGTGTCGTATCCTTTTTGTACCACATCCCAATGTATAGAAAATTCATGTACGCAGTCAAAAACGTGTGTGTGTGTGTGTGTGTGTGTGTGTCCGTGTGTGTGTATGCCTCAATGTGTGCTCTCCACGTGTATAGAAACTCTGTGTGCAGACATCTTGCAGAGTGTGGTCCGGGCTCCTCAGACGCGCTATTGCTACGACCTGTTATCATCGATGAGAAGGTTATACGGATCTGTAACGTATACATACCCATATGCTACATAGTTGATGCATCGTACGAAGCAGTTGATGTTCTTGGGAAGGGATCTTGTGTGATTATACAAGAACTATTATATATATATCGAGAACGCGAATAGGTGGATATATATATGTGGCAGCTACTGTGAGATCTGAGGATACTGAGTCGTCGGAGTCGTCTCCGCAATAATTGGGTAATTTAGTTATCGAACGCCGAGGCAAGGAACCAAGAGAGGAAACCGACCTCCAATTAGCCTGATACCATGCTGGACCTCTCAGCGCAATTCACCTGCCATCCGGTTACAGTTTACCGGCGAACCTATACTCCAGAATATACCTCCAGTGGGCACACACTACAGGATACCACTCATTGTTCAATTATATCCAAACTCGTGATTCTATTATGATCAATGTCTGATTATTTATCTATTGTTGTGCATTATTCTCTTAATGATTCCTACACTGTGAAGGAGCATACAGATCCACTTAGAATACCCAATATTTTCTCGGAACATTGATGTATCGGAGCGTCATTCGCATATTGAGGCAGGAGAGAAAATTAGGAGCAGGTCCTTTCGAGAATTGATGCCGTACAAATTACATGGGAATCTCTCATGCCTTTTCTACATACGTTATTGAATCTTTGAGGTGGTATTCTCGTTAAATCGTTTTTGTTTTAATTTTGACGAATGTTCGAAAATCTCCGTGAAAACTCAATTTTTTAAAATCGTCATGCAATTTGATGATTTTGAAAGAAGTTTCAACTCGGGCCTTCTTTACTAAACGCATTTTTGAGGCTTTTGCGTTTCTGAGGGATTTTGTCTGTAAAATGAAAAATTGTACCGCAGAAGGAGAGAAAATGGGAGACGGAGAAAGAGGGAGAGGAAGAGACAAAAACCATGAAGCTCCGGAAGCAGCCAAGTTTACGTTATCGAGATGATATGTCTAATGTTCGGCTACCATCAGAAACGCGACTAATGATGCACGAAGACAGTCGGAAAAGACTCGTACAATCACAAGAAAATTCCTTGTTAGTTGGATGAAAAAAAAACATTTGGATGATTTCCCGCTGCTGCGTTTTTTTTCCTTCCAGTCCAGCAGGTCCCGTTGTTTTGCTTTTTCGTCCCCGATGCTTCTTCCATGTAATCGTTGGACCGTCAGCCGGGGCGGATCACTTCAGAACGTAAACGAGTCGGAAGGAAAGAACAGATTTGTAGGAGAAAACGAGTTCTAAATAGCATACGGAGAACTGTGTGGTAAGATTGGGAAACACACACAGCTCACGAGCTACCGGAGCGTCTGTGTGTACAAATATTTATTCATGAATAAGAGGCATTCTTCATCCAACGTTCTGGCGTTGAATTGCCAGTAGTTTCGAGGCTCTTATAACATCGGGGACAGCTTGGCACTCACGTGAAAAGTTGTGCCCAATTTTGTAGATTTGAATCGCTTTTGATCGGTCATTTGCTTTTTAGCTTCTAATTTTTTCGTACGATGGAAAATATTCCGTTGCATGGAAATTGCAGGATTTTCCAGAAGATCAAACAATTCCCAATAAATATCCGTTACGATAGTTGAGGTTAATTAATTAGCCTGCCATAAATTTCGAACGCCTACCTCTGCTGTCGATAAATTCCTGCACCCGTATTTCCTGCATAAATAATCATGCGATTACGAAGAGGAAAATCGAAAAAATTTCACTTATGCTATCTCGAGGTATTAAACATTTTGTGGCGCGTTCAATAACAATCGAGGAGAACATTGCGTTTTCATTCAATTTCCAATAAAACTCTCATGAACATCTGTTCGATCTACTCCACCGAATTTGTGCGATTGTATTGGTTATTGATTCGCTATAAAAAATTTCCATTCCATATTTTTTATTGATGACAAAAAAATGTTGTGCGTCGTGAGTCTCATGGAAAAAATCAACTCCCAAACGAACAGTTTTCTCTATCAATTTCGCCCCGTGGAATTGTGATCAAATGATATTCCATCCAATCAAAAATTAACATAGCGTGAATTCATTATTACGTAATCCCCTGAGTCCCTGAACCTGTACAGAACTAATTTTTATAATGTCGATTTTTATAGTAGATCAGCCCGATTTGCAACTGCAATCGTTTCCCCGCAAGGTCGTGGTAGATAATTTTCCACACGTTCGTCCGTCAATATTTTTTACGTTTTATATAATTTATACATTTTATTCCGAATTTTAAATGTAATTTTCTTCATTCAAATTTGAGTTATTCAACAATATTGACCACGAATTTGTCTTACAAATTGCTCTAATTTTTCCATATCGATGAAGAATATTTTATTTCAATTTCGTGAATTATCTATCGTTCGTTTTTTTTCGTGTATAAATACGTCATAAATTTCGTTGTCAGGATCGATCAAAGCTAATTGAATTTTTTTTCGACAGATTTCAAAATTATTCGTTCAGATGATAAATAAATAATGATCTACATGTTGAACTGAAGAAACTGCTCGATTTAGCGTGGGATTGCCCCAGCATGTAAGATACACAACGGATCTTACGAGAGTCTCTAATTAGACAACTTCCGAGAAAAAAAAACAGGCCAGACTTGAGACGGAGCTCATTCAAGAAGACCCCCCGTCGAGATTGCCTCCACCCGAATCTTTTCATCTTTAAAATGAAGAACATACAACGCCGCTTTGGTTCTACAAAAATTCTTGTCCACTAAATATTTCCTGCAAATGTATACAAGTTTGGCTTCAGTTGGGCATTAGATACCGATGCCTCGACCCACGAGCTGCATAAATACATCGTTATCCCGCGAGCAAGGAATACAGACTCCAGCATAGGTCCCCGTGGACAAAGTCCACAAAATATGGTGAATCGTGAAAAAAAAACAAAAAAACTATACATATATATATCGATATTTCAAATAAATTCATTGAATTTAATTCGAATACGAGAATTCTCGGGCCGTGTGATCTGAAGCGTTCCTCCGTTTTTTTTCCTCAAAACTCTGAGACGACTGTACTCCCGCGAGATAGGAGCAGCGGAGAATAGCTCGCAAGAGAGATAAGACAGAGCCAAAAAAAGAAGATCCCGAGAGAGATGGCGCGAAAAAAAGAAGAAATTTTCGGTGAACACCGCACCGTCGAGTGTCGTGCCTGGGAATTCTTGCACAGGACGAAAGACGGACGTTTCCCAATTAAGAAAGTTCTTTGCTAGCCTGGATAGCACGTGGGCAGGGGTAGAAAGAAAAAATCTCACCGTCGGGATTAAAGTCGTCCTGGCGAGACCCAACATTAGCTCTGTGCGAGTTTTCAACCAGCCGGAGACATCTTTAGAAATGGAGTATGCTTAAATAATGTATAAACATGAAATAGATATATTTTAATACTACACTTGTGGAAGGACCACGAATCGACGGTGAAAAAAGTTCGACCGACCATCTCATTTTCTGTGGCCGATAACAGTTGATAGTCTGACTCATTTTGACCCAGAAATATCGTTCGCTATTAATAATGAAATAATAAACTGCATATTCTGATAAATATGATTTTTTCTTATTATATTTATTCGAAAAATCAAATTTTTCATATCGACTTTCCCAGTTCGAAACGTGAAAAATATTTTAAATTGAAAAAAATGTTGATTTGTCAGGTTTAATGTTTGATTTTCCCAAAACTAAATTTTTCAATCTGTTCTGCACTACTCAAATTCGATAGTTTCGGAATCTCCGCCTTGCCCGTCTAGCAATATGTTTTTAAATGTACAAATTACAGTGCTCATGACAAAATATTCAGGTTAAATTATCGAAAATCATTTGCCCCTAAGGATTTTTAACAATATTTTTTTTTAAGTTGAGACACAAATATCGAAAAATGTACAAAATGACAAACATTATTAGTATAAATAAGGATAACCCACTACGATCTCCGGAGAAAATTATTGTAGCTGTAAAGTGGGAACCGCAAGGTTGACAATGGAAGTTTATAAACGAATTATAAGGCTTGAGGAATTCGTATGTGAATTAATTTCGTATTCGTTTCGCAAAGGCTGCATGAGAGAAAACCTGTGGGATAAGCGTGATTGATAAATTTTTATGTACGTCCGGATGCATCGGATCGCCTGTGCCGTTGGCTGAAAGTAGCGAAATTCCAATGTGACTTTTTTTAGAACGCTAGGGGAAAAAATTGTGATTATCGGAAGAAAAAAACAATAGAGGCATCAGAAATTGTGTTCACCGAGAGTTCGAGTAATATTGTGCGAGAGGGATATGGAATTCCAAATTTATGCGGAAGTATTTATCGATAGAATGGAGGACGAAAAAAGACCGAGAAAAAAGCACGAAAGGAAAAAAGCGAATGAAAATAGAACGAAGGGAAAAGGAGTGACTTTTGTTGTAGAAACAAAAGAAAATACATCCAAATATGTGGGTGCAGTGTGCGAGGTCTGAATATATGCGAGGCGTGCGGTACTTTTTCGCACGTACTTAATATTTTGCCGCTTTTTTTTTATCATTTAGTATGTATTGACATAAATGTCGACATACATTTCCAGATTTTTATCTCCCATCCTTAAGAAATTACTACGGATGTTTTTGTTTTTTTTTTTTTTTAATTTCTACTTTGGAATCGTCATAAAAATGTCCAGATGCATTTGTTCAAATTTGAACGGACGGATGTGAGCAAAAATCAATCGAGCGGTTTTTTACTTTTATTAGAAAAAAAAGTTTTTACCAGAACACATTTAGCGAAATTTTAACTCCAATCGAATGCACTGACACGTGGCAGGGGCGAAGAAATATCCGTGAATACTCAGGAGAGGTTTTGTCATCCATTTTGGCGAGCTGTGTCTATATATGATGTCGAGTAAACAAGCGACAGGCATATGCATAGTGAGTAAAGAAAAGGGTAGGTATAATCGGTCCGTGTGCTATGCACACATTTTTTGTCGTCAATGCCGAACGATTATGGAAGCGTATTTGCAAGAAGAGGCTTGGCGTTACGCTGCTTTCGTTAATATATCGCTTCATTCAATTAGGCTCGAATTACACGCCAAGGGTCGTAGACGTCGGCGTCGTCATCGTGATGGAACACGTGAGTGTGGTGTATGGGGGCTGTTTCATTAGGCAGTAGAACTGGCACTAATGAATTCTAATAAACACATAATTACGCGTGCGTTATAGACGCATTTGGTTATCGAATATAGCCATAGGTTATGTTAGCAAAGAAAATGGAGACACTGAATAAACACCCCAACCGAAATCATGCGTAATTTTCCTTTCTAAATCGAATATTCTATTGATGAATAAAAATGTCAATTTATCGAGAGAATCTCACCAAAGGATGTCGGAAAATAATCATTCAAAACAGCACACTTGAATGAGTTATGCTGGTGTATTGATTTGAATAAAATTTGAATGCTGTTGATATAATTGCATGAGAATAGATTGCACTGGTTGCATGGAGAGGAAAGAGGGGGAGGAAGAGGAGGAGGAGGGAGAGTAACGGGTCGAGTTAGTGAGCAATCCGCCGCTATCATCGAAATTCTGATTCCATCCAAACATTTCCAACCTTTATTTCATCATTCCTTCGAGAATGCGTAACCGTTTTTATTCTGCATTTCCAAGTGTGAGAATAATAACAGATACATGAGATTCTTAGGCTTTTTCAACAACGAGCAAAACGGTTTTTTTGCCAGCCTTTATGAAATCGTTTAAATGAGCAAGCTCACAATTGGAATACGAATGAATTTGGTGAAAATAAATAGATATCTACCCGGAAGAATCGAGAAGCAATTTTTTCCTCCAATTATCGCGTATCACATATCTCGCGAACATGTTACGTACGGATTCGTAGCACGGATTGAGTGAACGATTCCGTTTTGAGTTTCGAGTGAAAATAAAAGGAAGAGCAGGATAAATACAGGTTTGGGGGGAAGGGGAGGGTAATATAATGGCCGCGAGATTGAAAAGCAGCGAGGAAAGAAGAGGACGAGAGTTTTGGAGTGTCGAAGCATGCACGTTCGCAGCAATAACGCAGCCGGTGCACATTCGGCCACCTCATGTGCGCTATTATCGATGAATAATGTATCCCACAGTTACCGCTCTTTTTCCTCGAGTTTCGTTCACCACCGGACCTTATATTTTATATCATCCACCCCAATGCCAGTTGCCTCTATGGATATTCACAGACATATTTATATATAGAGATCGGGAACTCTCGGGATATATATATATGTTGGACTGATAGGGACGTTATATCGGCTATTGGGACGCGATGATACGTACACGTCTCAAATATATATACGCGATATATATTTGGCCTGAAAAGTATCACGAGTTCTATGAACCGAGAAGAATTTTTCGTCGAGAACCGTTCGACGAAGCATGCGCTGCAAATCACGCACGGTGTGAAAAACGTCTACAATACATGAACCGAAAAATTTTGCCAACCCTCGCTCCATTCCGGTAAAAAAAAAAGCCCATAAGAAGTACTTTACCGCACACATGGATATGCCCCATATTATGAGGAAGCATTTGGCGCATCGACGCAAGAAATTTTCGCTTTTCATCTTCCATTTTTCCTCTCGCTCTCTCTCTCTCTCTCTCTCTCTCTCTCTCTCTCGTTCTTTTCCTCTTCTACATTTTCTCGCAGCCCTCTATTCCTCATCGACCGTTGGGGCGGAGATACCGCGCTATATCACTGCCTTTTTTTTGCTAACTCTTGTTCTTTCATACCAGCGAATAAATAGTATGGAAAGTCGAACAACTCGTGGAAATAACTGCGTGAAAACCATTTCTTTCTCTTACCCGTATGAAATTAAATATGAAATTTCATCGTCATGCTGTACGGCGTTCGCTCCGTGCGTTAAAAAAACTCTATGCAAACCGCCTCGAAATTTTATCTCTCTTTAGATCTTGCAGCTCTCTATCGTCGCTGCAACGCAGATCCATAGTAAAATATTTTCGTCCAAAATGTTACGTCCCAAAAGACGAAATGATTTTTCGGATACGCAGAAATGTGCATTGTTTTTCTTTTCTTTTTTCATTCGAGATTAAACGGCAATATCGTTGTGACTCTCGAAATATATGTCTTGCCTGCTTAGGAGAAACCGACAGGCTCTGAAAATATTTGAAAAATCATTGTAAGCCTCGTAGCATCAATTAGCCTCGAATAAAATTCGAATGGAGTCGCAAATGCCTTCGAGGGAAGTTTCAAAAACATCGTGCGTGGTCAATGGGAAGATAAAAACTGTGAAGATTAATGATTCTGGAAAAACTCGACCCCAACGAAATTTTCTTTCGTCCCTCTCTCTCTCTCTCTTACATTTCTATCGCTTGACATTATTTCTTTCGTCACCAACAATACCAACAGCAGTGGATCTTCGATCGGAGCCAAAGAATCTGGGAATTTTTTCGTCCTCATGGAAAATATACTGTGGCAATGTAACCTCCAGGAACTGCGTCTCGCTTGTTTACATATAATGTACATTCTCACATGCATAGATAGTAATGTCGAGTACACACATAGATGCTTGACAAGGTAGCGAAAAACTAGAGGAAAGAAGTTGCTCCGTACGCGATGTATTTCTCGGCGCGTTGCAAAATATATTGAAATGATGTCTTTTCCTCCCTCGCTGGTTCGCAATGTAGTACATGTGGCGATGCGAGAGAACTCATGAATTCCATTGCAGGGATGCGAGGCTGGAGAGAGACGTCGAGTTTTTCTTGCTCTATGATATTGCTGTTTCAACCTTCCAACTCCCGTGTCAAAAAATATAAGAGTTTACGTCATGGAATTTACAATGCAAAGACACGGGTGTTACAGCTTCTTCACCGTTTTCTTTTTTTTTACTTTTCCCGTCACTCGATGTACGTGGGCTCGGGGAGAAACGATGGCGTTGACGACGAGCCGTTGGTAAAGCACGTCACAACGTTTTCGACAGTGACGCGGGTGAGCTTTCGCCCGTGCATCGGAGAAAGTGCTCGAGCAGTTATCACCCGAAAGACGACAACTCCGCGCCGAGAGCGCAATCCGCAGAGAAGACTTTGCTACCACTCGCAGTATCCGATGAAACGGACCATTCCCCGCTTTGTGCGAGATCGAATTCTTGTCAAGAAAAAAGATATACCTTTCAGCGTCAATGAAAAAACTTGCACCTAATATCGAATAAAATGAAACCCGAGATTCTTCACCGGACCGGATGGTCTTGTCGTTTCATATCCACCATGGAAATAGTTACTACAAAAAACTATATTTATGTGCATTTAAACTTCTACTCTGTACTTTTTGATGCGTGCGAGCTCGGGGATCCCTGCTTGATGGTTGACACGTAAACCGTTCGGTATGGAAATGACTGGCACTTTTTCTCTAACACTTCTTCACAGTGTTTACTCACGTGTTGGAAACTTTCGGAGCCTCGGCTTCGGAAGGAAGACTCAACTTTCTTCGGCAAGTACAATCGTCCCTTAAGCTCCGATGACGACTATTCTTCATGAAATTTTCTACATGACAAATGATAACTTTCAACTTTTTGACAAACGTCACACTCCAGTAGCGAGACGATCGATACTAAATATTGTAAGATATATGTTAATGTCCATCGAACGATAGGGAATTCCCTTGACGAGCCAATCGAATCGACAAACTCTAACCACAAACACATCGATGATATGATAATGACGATATAATTTCGCTCAGCAATGAATTGCCACGAAACGCATTAATAATTCTAGTGAATTAACTGGCCACGCCACGAGTAATATCATTGATGAACCCGCCAGTAATCTCATTAGTGACTGAAATTTAAAATCGTTCAGTGATTCCATTACAATTTAATTGATCGTTGGAATTTGAAACTTTGCAGATAAAAAATCGTTCCAAACAACGAGATAAAATTTTTCGAAAAATCATGCAACGACGCTCTATTGAATTTAAACCGATAATTTTCGTATGTAAAAACGCTGCAAGTTTCTTCGAGCAGAATAATTAGCTTATCTCCCTTATGACGCAGCGAATTTTCAGGAAACCTTCTAGCAGATAACCGGAAAAAGGATAACGATGATAATTTTTTTAAATCCTTAGTCAGTCTCCCTGTACAGATCCCGTGAATAGTTTATCGATGAAAAAATTGAAGGAGAAAAAAAAATTATTGGTGATTTTCATGTTTTTCAATCGGAGCAGGAAAATTGGGTGAAAATTCCGAAAATGCCGATGCAGCACTCCTCAGGAAATTGTTGTGTGTAGAGCTTATTTATATCTGGAGGAATACATCGGAACCACTCAATCCCTTTCACCGAATATATAGCCGCAGTTTGAAAGATACAACTTGAAACCTCTTCGCGTGTAAAGAAAACGCGCGGGCTCCGGGCCGGAGCTCTAAACATTTACGACTGTTATTCCATACAAGCAAGCTCTGCGTGCCCTCGTTGGAACTCACGAAACTTTGGTTTTCAGAGCCATGTATTCGCGACTGTATGGTTTCCACGGGCTGGCCGCATATATACATAACATAGACTCTTGTAATCTTGCGAGCATTGAACCGGAAGTGCGGAACTCGAAAGCGTATATAGTCGCGCGAGTATATTTCGAGACCGAGCACTTCTTTTTCTAAAATGCGTGCAATCATCCAGAAAGATAAAAAAAATATTCCAGTGCCTCGTACTCTCGTTTCTCCGGCACAAACGGTTAAAACCCTGTAGTAAATTATACGACGATTCAGAAACGAAAATTTCCGATGGGATTAAAAAATATCGAAGAAAATGTTTCTCTCTCTCTGAAAAAATCGTTATTACGAATGACGATGTAACTAAAAACTTTTGTTCAAATGTGCTTCTCGGTGCGGTGGTTGATAAAACGAATACCAAGTGATTTAACGATTTCGGAACGTTTTTCCAAAAACATGAAATCATAACACCATACGCGCCCTGAACCATTCGTGTGACGCAATAGGAGGCGGAGATGGAAGTTTTGGCTAAATAACGCGGGACCGAATGCCGCTGCGTGTGGAGCCTATTAAAATCTTCTTTGGCGGCGTGCCGTAAACTTGTGCGCCTCTCGCGAATCACTGATTCACCCCGTGTGTCACACGTTCGGATTGCACGCCGCTTTAACCCCGTATGTATACTGCATAAAACTGCTAAAGGCGTCAAAGAACAATAAAACCGACGAATTTTACTTTCGGCGTGTGTTTAAAACGACCGAGCGCCGTGCTAAACGTTGAATTCGGTCTTTAAGTCATTCCAGACTTTTGACTTTTCAAAGAAATGTATAGTCTGTAGGGAAAAGTCATCAACAGGCCCAGCACAGTCTCCAGCTCCGAGTTTGAGCACCGAGCTTTCTTACTCTTGTTGACCTTAATTCCAGATACATTTCAACAGAAACATTTTACATTCACGATACCATGAAACTCTTCTCTGCGCAGGCATTATTCATTCGAGAAAATTCTCATACAAGTGATGATGTAAAATAATGAAATACCAGCTCTCTTTGTCGCTGCGGAGTCGAGTCGAAAAACATGATTTTTTATTTTCGGAAAAACTGTAAAGAAAACAAACAAACAAAAATCCTGTGCTCAATAAAATATCGAGAATGACAATCTTTCTCAATTTTTTAAATTAATTCACAGCTGCAATCCTTTTTTATCTGGAATTGTCAGCGGGAAATCTTCTGATTGGCGAATCATGTTAAACTGATAATCTTCATCTTCTCATTTATTGAAGGGATAAAAAACTCGATGGGTCTATTTCCGAATGGTGAATTGGATTCCTCTGAAATATTTAGCGAAGGTGGTTGAGTGGTTCGTGTGTAAGAAGCAGCCGCATGTATATTTCAGACGAAAAGATTTCAATATATATAGCGATAGGGATCGCGATGGATGGTTAAAAAAATAGATTTTTCGTGGTGTCGAGTGAAATGGCGACGAAAAAATGTCAAATTCGATAAGGCTGAGGTCAATTAGACCGCGAGACAGCGATGTTAATAATTGATCAACTTAATGGAGCGGAGTTTGAAATTTTTAGAGAAATTTGATTGAAAGCTAACCGAACTCAATTTGGCAAATAATTCCATGGTAAACCGTTCCAATTACGACATAGAACGGAATATACTGCGTTCACGCGGTTATTTACGTTGAACTTATGGGTCCAGGAAGCGTCGAGTATCGTGAATTAGTTCTTCGAGGAATCCGCAGCTTCTTCACAAAAAATGATGCGCGGAATAGAATGAAATCGGAATGTGTGTGCGGTTGAATATTGTTCGATTGATATTCAGCGGAATAAATCAAACTTCTGACGGACCGCTAGAAATATGGAAAAAAGTGATAATTACAATACAGCTAGTAGCAGTTAATGTGTCACATTGTGATGAGGAGAGCGAAAAGAACGGAAACAGACAGCAGTCGATATGGCATCGCCGGGAACTGCAATAGTGAGAAAAACGTATTTCATCGTCTTTTTGTTTGTATCCCATCGATATAGCATGGCCCCGGTATCCCGTAAGAGCAATATTATCGTTGAGAGGAAAAGATAACATGCAAGTCGCATATGCTAGCCTGTTCGGATAACGGAGAGCGCGCCAGACCGTAGGGTTTCTGGTGGCTATGCAGCGTTGTGGGAATTGCTGGATTCCCCGTCGTTCAAGACAAAGGTCGCACTGTTTCACGTCCACATCCGTTCATACGGCGATCGAGTGAGGATTCTCACCATTCGGAATAATAATTCATTGCAGCACATGCGCGAAAAGTCCAACCGTTGATTGTTGAGTCTGATGAAATGAAAGACGAGCGAAGTTCGCAAGAATCGGGATGAGGCGAAAAAAACTGTTGAAATATCGCATTCGAAATCGCGAGCACGAAGAACCTCAACTTGTCCATGTTTTTTTACAATTTTTCGTAAATCAACGATCAATTTTTGGATTCGGGTGGTCGGATAAATTGTGAATTACATTGTCCAGGAAATTAACGGTCCGCGAGAAAATCGGATCTCCCACAACGAGACGTGCGGGCTTGTCAAATATTTCAACGACTTTTATCAACTTTTTGCGACGCAGTGGTTCGTATCAGAATCTAGTGAACTTCCAAAAAAAGCAACATTTATTTTTCCTGACTAATTGTTGATTTGGAGGACAAGTAAAACGCTGCCAGATGCTGAGCGTGTAGCATCGAGTCGAGAAGAATTTCCAGATCAAATGTACATAAACAGTCACATGGATCTTGCTAAGAAAAGAAAACACGAGGGGTTATGTTGGGAAGCACTCAAGAGGGATCAAGTGGCCCGATTTCAGGGTAAAAAAGACCAGGGCCACGGTGTTGGTTGGCTCAGCTAAACGTGCGCTTTTTCTAAATTACCACGTCATCAGTCTCGATTGAAAATTTCAACCTTTACTTCATTCTCGATTCCCTTTCGCTTTGCATTTTCATCGCGAGCTCCAGCAACCTGGACGTCATCGAAGAACAGATTCGACCACAAAATCCTGTCGTTGGATTTACTAACCCCGTCCTCCGTGGGGGTCCACAAGAATCTGCTGAAACTTGGAGAACTTGGACGACCAGTCGACATACAGATGACACATCTAATATACGACGCATCCATTCTCTCCAGCAGTTTTACTCCTCGGACTGCTCCTGCTCCTTCGACAGGATACACGTGCCCCCAAAAAAAAGTAACTGTGCGCGACAAGCATGCAAGATTTATCGAAAGACAAATATTTATGTTGCTCACTCGTGAGATGTGTGAGCCATGGATACATCATCTGGTATGTATATAGAGAGCAAGAGGCAAATTCCTGAAGTCTTTCATAACGTCGCTTCGAATAAGTCGACGGCGTTATTCCCTTTTTCAAAGGAATTCACCGAGCTATGAATATAGATGTATATGCATGTCTTCTCCGTGAATAAAACTTGCAAAAGGAACAGCGGTAAGAAAGTGCTCTACTGCTTAATGAAAAAGTTAGATTATTTCAAACTTCTCGACATCCCGGAGACTGACAACTTTTAGTCAAAGAGGTGCTCGTTGGTTTGCGTGCACCATTCAAGCATAAATACTCAGACGGAAAAGTCTCGAGAGAAGTGAACGGAAAGATGAAAGTTTTCGAGTGCGCGTATCGCGTCGATTAACGGGGGGAGCGAAGCGGTATCGTTTGTCACTAAAGTTCCAGAAGAAATGAAAGACAAAGGCCGAAACAAGATTTCCCATGCATTTTATATTCTACTTTTAATACCTATTCGACATTTTCTTTCCTGCTGGCATATCTACTCATTACTATTGATGTGCGGTGAACAACGTTCTTCTTTATTTTATTTAAACCGCATGCAAGTCACGAACGATCGCGATGCCGAATAAATTGAACTTTTACGGAAAGAGGGCTGGAAATTCTATTTTCCGAAAAAGTTGTTCCTCGATTCCAGGGGCTGATCAACTTTCTCGTAGCCCCGGGATGGCTCGTTCATTCAGTGAGGAAAAAAATGCTTCGCGGAACAAATTCCCATGGGATTAAACCAGAAATTAACATAAAAAACGGATTCTATAATTAGTGTCATGGTCCTAATGCCCTGGACAAGTTCCAGGAAAATACCGATTATTCGTGAATACAAAAGACCGATAAATAAGCCGAGTGACTTTGATTCTAATCAGGACGTGAACTCCTTAGGACGTAATAAAGTATCAGAAAAAAAAGGCTCATGAAGTCTTTTTCATAACTTTTAATTTCAGTTCTTCTGGGTCATTACACGAAGATGGCAAAGGAGAGCCTATAAAAGAAAAAAATTGTGAAATTAGTCCAATGGGCGCTGGGGAACAAGGAAACAAAAAATATAATTCTTCGAACTGTAGGTGCGTAAATTTCTCGTATTCTCGTCTCTCGATGCCGGTCGGTACACTTTTTGCTTTTATTTGGTTATTAAGCCACGCCTTTGCAATAGCTAGATTTTTAATATTATTTTTTACGTCTTCGGGATGTTTCATTAATAAAATAGTTCGAGAACTGAAAATGGCGCCGGCTCGACCACCCACACGCCAACTCGGGAACTACTGCATAACACACATGTATACATGAGAACGTTCGGCTTATGGCTTCAAGTTATTTACGCACCCCGTGGCGTCCGCCCAATAAAACTACCGTCAGTGGTCCAGAATATATCTGGGCATCGCGCAGCCTCTCTCGCTCTTCAAAGCGCAGAGACCTCTACCTATGGACACTCCTTCGGAAGGGACGTTTGTGCGGTGGCGGCATCGTTCATCGCCTTTCCCATCGACCAAATGAGTTGTAAACCGCTGACATCAACGAGAGAATGACCCGGAGAGAAAATATCCTCAAATATATGGAGTGTCTTGAAAATTGTCCTCGATAACTCTCGGAGAAAAAAAATGCCGTTTCATTTTCTTGAATTAATCATGCACAGCTAATCAGACCGCACCCGATGAAATTGCGTCGATATAAAATTACATAGTCCCATTGGATCTCCAGCTGCAGTGGAAATACTTGATCGACGGCGTTCAGCACAAAATAGCCAATAGAATTTTTCCCGTGGAAGTTCCTATTCGAAGGCTATATCCTCTGGATTCGCCGCGCAGCAGCGTGACTTGAGCGACAGCTTGTATACATCGATATGTTTATATCTGTAGCTTAAGGACAGTGCTCCTCGCCGTAAAAAAAAGGATCGATGGGCCACGCCGGGGATGCGTTGCTAACAGGACTCGTCCGCACCAACACGAAACGTCGAGTTTTACGATACCGAGATTTAAATCGCGAGGAAGCGTTCGCTCTTGCTGAACGATCCGACATAACGGTCCTCCGGAATCAGTCTCGACAGAAATCTCGTGGGACAGATATAGCAGCCCACTTTTATATCATACCTCTGATGTCCGTAACAGGATGGTATTGTATGGAGAGTACATGGTAATTCCCAGAAGAGACCTCACGAGAATATGTTACCAACCCTAAAAATTTAACGATCTCGAAAATCCTCGGGGATGTTCCCGAACGTACATCATTTCTATACATAAAGCATAATTTACCAAGATCGTATCCGCCATCGAGCACAGGAAACACAAAAATATATCAACCTTACGACACTTTTTTTAGAAGAAAATTATTCTATTGAAAAATGCTCAACGACTGGGAGCTTCTTTCTATGAAAAAAAATGCTGCAACAAAAAATACCGAAAGAACGTGTGGAAATATTTGCCCGGCGGTTATTTATTTTTCTTTTTTTTTTTTGCATCTCAATCAGTAAGAGTTTGCAGAGCTAAGCAGTCACGCGAGCAAGTTGGAAATTAAGATTTTCTGAACTTTATTTTCTTGATGAATCTTTATCGAGTCAAACGTCTCAATTTCCCGTTGGCATTTCCTCATTCGGCTGCACTTTATGCGTAGGTGCGGAATTGTTATGAAAAAAAAGGACAAGATTTTTTGGCGTGTTGGAAAAAAAAAAAAAAACAAAACAAAAAAAAACAAACAAACAAATA
>JAPYYS010001332.1:0-62865 GCA_030522525.1 Campopleginae sp. 14b
AAAAAAAAAAAAAAAAAAAAAAAAAAAAAAAAAAAAAAAAAAAAAAAAAAAAAAAAAATGAATGGCTTTGGAAAATCTCGACTCGACATCGCCGGAAGTGTCGAGACACGGAAATCCAATTACACAATATACGAGGGGCTCTTGTTAGTACTTTCATTCTCCCCTCTATCGCGCAACATTGAAAAGTGTTATTATTTCACTTGCGAATTAGCATCGAATCGCTAGTAATCAACAAAGTTCCTCATATGAGTAGCCTTTCCATAATTATTTCATTGAATTACCATGAAATGTGGGTTTTACGGTGAACAATACGTGATTATAGAAAATCGAACAATCTTGACGACGCTAAAGTTTGCATCGTCGGAATGCAACGAAATTCTGTTTTTTCCTTGGCCAGCCACCACGATTCTTAATAAATTTTTAGTCACGACGATCGAATCGTCTTTTTTGAAAATCCAAAGACAAAACCGATGGGAAGATTGATGCAAACGAAAAATTTGCATAATCTTAAAAATGAAAGCGTCAATTCCAAAAAATGAATGATGAATGAAAATAAATATTTATCTTTGCATTCCGACATTGCAATCTTCAGGGACGTCATAAAAAAAATCTAATCTCCTTTGTGAAAATTGGTAAAATTTCAAATTTTCGAGAAAATAAATGAAAAAATGGATCTTTTCGAGTTTCCGACGCTCCATCGACAAGCAAAGAAACGAACGATTTGATGACGATGTAAAAAAGAAAAAAAATGGAATATTCGGAAGGAAACATTTTTGTTAAAAATAAAATAAATGTAAAAAGTGTAAAAAAAAAAGAAGAAATGAAAGAGAAAAAGTTAGTAGAAGCAAGTATGTGGTTACTGTATGTACCAGGCATGAGGTACTGCATGTTCATGGCTTCGTCGCGCATTCTCTCGCCCCTCAAGCAAATGGCAGCAGCGCTAAACAATATTGCGCTGACCAATGACCACCCGACGCCGACCCAAGCAACCACGTACGACCAGTCGTACGAGATTAGCGCGTTGTCCTTGAGGACCTTTATCAGTGAAGATGAGAAGATGCGATGGTTGGAAGCGAGCGAGCGGGTACACGAGTATCGTGTAGCGTGAGCGTTACGAAGAGCGATCAGCCCGGCAAATGTCCCGTGTGTCCCGCGTACATGTGTGTCGATACGGTATTGTTTGTTTGTTTATTTGTTCATCGTCCCCCAGTCGCCATGTATTTGGATAAACGTTGACACGATCCCCGAGCCATATATAAAGAAAACAAAAACAAAACAAAAAAACGAAAAGCGACGATTAGTAAAATTCAATTATTCTTCATGAGTTTTCTTCACACCTGGCATTATGTATTGAACGTTTTGAGCCTGTTCACGAGCACGCTCGCGTCTCAGACAACTCGCTGCTATCAGGAACAATGTCATTGTCGCCAAACAAGTCGCAACTCCCAAGCAGGCTAGATAGAATGACCAATCATACCACTGGGCAGCATTGTTCTTTAAAACCTGTCAAAAAAATCATCAATTTCTGCTTCGTTTTTCGCTTTGTTTATGGCAAATCCACATTGCATCCTCGAGACGTTAAAAATAAAACGCTTCATTCTCAATTATTTCAAATATTTTCCACGCTTTTCACGATTTTTTCAATCAATTTGATTAATTTGATTAATTTAATTCAATGAGAGTTATTCATTATCAATTATATGTAATTTTTTTCACCTTTTTCACGATTTTTTCAAATTTTTCAATTAATTTGATTAATTTTATCAACTAATTGAATAATTTTATTACGTCAATGCAATGAAAATCATTGATTATCAATTATACCAATTATTTTCCACCTTTTTCTCGATTTTTTCGAATTTTTCAATTATTGTATTAATTTGATCAATTAATTGAATAATTCAATAAACAAAATTTCCACCTATCGACGATTTTTTCGAATTTTTCAATTAATTCAATCAATTTGATTACTAATTGACAAATTAAATGAATTAAATTTAATAAAAGTCGTTAATGATCAATGATTTCAAATATTTTCCACCTTTTTCACGATTTTTTCGAATTTCTCAATGAATTTGATTAATTTGACTAATCAATTGTATAATTTAATTAATTTAATGCATGAAAAAATGCATGAATTTCTTCTGGATCCATGTCAATAGTTGATTTGCACCTAAAGAGTCAGCAATAATCAATTCCTATAAAAAAACGACAAAGTTTTTTCAATAAAAAATATAGTTGAAATGACTTTCGAGTTTGCAACGTTGGAATGGATGAAAAAATATTTTTGTTTCACAGAAAATTCGTTGAATTTTCCAGAATCGTTAAAAATTCCGTGAAACGATGAAAAAAGTGAAGAAAAAAAAATAATTTCGTTGCATTGCAACGATGCAAACTCTATCAATAAATAGCAGGATGCCTCGGTGCTCCGATTTCCAGCAACACTTTCCCCGAGGTCTTTCTCGCCATCGAATAGTCTGAAAAAATAATAGTAAGAAAAAATCGAAAAGTGCGCTCCGTCCTGCGGAAAAGGATACGTAATCAATTGGCTGGTTGAAGAAATATTTTTTTAAACAGCCACGTAGACAATGGTGTTTACAAGTGGAAAGTTGTTGTCGTCGTTTGTCGGCTATCACAACGGAATCAGAGAAAATATGCAATCTTATAGCGAAGCAATGGAACGTGAGAATCCTCGACGTCTAAAAAAATAACGAAGAGAGTGTGCTGTGATGTTACCAGTTTTGCTGAATGCGTTTCGTCTCGCATCACCGACACGCCGCTATATATTTTATCATGGGAAAATCGTTCCATCGACTCTTCTCTTTTTATTTCATTCCACCCGCCTCAGTTTATCTTGGATCTCAAATGTCACGGGAAAACATACGATCAAGCATATTTTCTCTCATTTCGTCGTTGTTTTTTTCACTCTTTGGATAATAACTCCCGGAGAAAGCGATACCCAATCGTCGGAGTTGCCAATATTCGAGGATAACTTACGTTACTCCATTGTTGATAATATTCCTCGCCGACTATCTTTTCCGTCTCGTAATATTCGACCCCGTGCCAAAGTCCCATTCCTCCTGCGCTGAGCAAACCTTCGAAAATACAAAAAAAAAAGAAAAGGATTAGAATCTGGCAGTTTTGAACGTGGCTAAGGCGATTGTAAATTGAATTTTCTGAATTTTAATTAAAAATTTGATTTTCATTTTTCATTTCATTTTTGAAATTTCAATTTTAAACTTATTTTTTAAATTTAATTTTCAATTGTATTTTTGAAATTCCAATTTCATCATTAATTTTCAATTTTTATTTTGACTTTAATTTCTAACTGACAATTGGCTCGGCGACTGTAAATTTTATTTTCTGAATTTTAATTAAAAATTTAATTTTCATTCATTTTAATTTTTCATTTTATTTTTTAAATTTCAATTTTTAACTTATTTTTTAAATTTTATTTTTGTTATTACGATTTTTCATTTAATTTTCAATTTTTATTCTAAGTTTCATTTTTAACATTAAATTGCCTGAATAATAGAATTAAAAAGCGTGGATAATAATTGGAAAATTAATTTACAGGCAAAGAGCATCAGTATCGCAGTGGCTGTGATGTTTCCAGGTGATCTTCTCCAGCATCCAACGACGCCGGTCCAAAAGGCCGAAAAAATGGCAAGGAAACTGACCATGAAGAGAGCAATCACGGATCGTCCCATATCTGTACAAAGAAATTTCAATTACAATTGCATTTTTCGCTATTTCTGGGAAAAATTAATTTTTCCCAAAATTTTCATATTCTCAATCCGTCAAAATTGTCCGCAACGTTAGCAGAATCCTCCAATCACACGTTTGTGCGTTAGAAATATTCCAATGAATGAAAAAATTAAAATAATTCGTAACTTGAAAAATAAAAACAAAAAAAAAATATTTACGAAGTCGTGCAGTCGCATCATCCGAAAATCCTCTCGTCTCGTTCTCCGCATCGGGTATAAAGTAGTCGATGTTCATACAGTGAGTCTCCACCGGGCTCAGGTAAGTTTCAACTGAAAAAATAAGAAAAAAAAAACAATCAGAGCAGCAAAAAAAAATAGGCACGAAAGTACAAAAACTTTTGACGTTGAAGTTTGCATCGTTGGAACTCAACGAAATTTTTTTTTCCTGCGACGAATCTCACTATTTTAATTAAATATTAAATTGGGACGATAAAACGACCGGTTTTTCACCCCGAAAAAAAAATATCAGCTCGAAAAATGTGAATTATTAAAAAAATCAAACAAATCGTAAATAAATATAAATATTTTTCTATTTCATTCCAACGTTGCAAACTTGAGCATCGTAATTTCGTTGAATTTCAACGATGCAAACTTCAAAATCGTCCTTAATTAAGTAATCGTCCTAATTCATAAATAATTATAGAAAACTAGAGAAATTCTTCGACGACCAAGGCAATTGAACGACAAGGAAAAATATTTGACGTCCTAATTCCACAATATTACGCAAATCCGTAACGCGAAAGAAAATATTAATGGAAGCAAAAAAATTGACAACTCATTGCGACAAGCATAAGGAAAATTGGTCCATGGGATTTTAAGGATTAATAATGCAGTTGAATCAACGGTTAGGTCCATTTCCGATTCCTCTTGATGGCTAATCATTCTAATAAATGTGTGTGCCTCTGCGAGAATGAGTCAGTCAGTGTGTGCACGTGTAAAATAATCTCCGGGATGAGGACAGAGTGGAGCATCTGAGAGGTTTAAGGTATGCGCATGGATATGTCTTTATGCATCAACAGCTCGAAAGGAACGTGACCCAGAATGCGTTGTGTGCTATTGCACCGCTCGAAACGTTACAGAGCCTCGTTTATAATACTCAACACCGATTATACCTGCAGCATGTGCAAGTTTAACGAACTTTTATCGGTTATAAAGTTTCCATAAACGAGAAAATTTGGCCAATTATAAAATTGGATAAAAAATGGTTAAAATTGTACAAAAATTAACAGGAACTGTGACTCGCAAGAAAACGACGTTATGTTGCAATTTGCATCGTGGGAATGCAACGAAATTCGCTTTTTTCTTTGCCAAAGCTCATTATTTATATTGAGAATTTAATTGTGACGATAAAACGATCGGTTTTTGTCTCCAAAAATAAATATCGGCTCGAAAAATTCGGATCATTTTAAAAATTAAACAAATTATCAATAAACATTAATATTTTTCGACAATATTGAAGTTTGCATCGTTGGAAAAAACTGCATACACTAGTTTGCTGGAAAAATTGCAACGAGTGCATTAATTATCAAAATAATGAATAAAAATCATATTTTTTGTTTTTTTTTTTCGACGACAAAAATTGGACGTGAGCTCCAAAGTGCAATAACTCCTCAGAGCTGCATTTGGGAAGAAAATCGATAAGGACTTTCCTTTGTAGAATTGTATTTTCTATTTAACCTAAAAATCTTGGGCATGACTTTTGGGACACCCTGTATATGAGAGTTCGTGCTACTCACAAGCTTGAGCCTAAGATCATTGACTCGCTTGGTGTAACTGTATATTGTGGCACACGAGGGCGACCATCAAGACGATCAGCACACCATGATACTTTGTCTTATAAATTCATATATTTATAACATATGTACGAGTGTATATGGCTCTATGTATAGCCGACATCCGGAAGAGGAGTTGTAGGACCTTGGCATCCATTGGCTCGTGACGTGACTCGAATATCATGCCGATAAAATAAATAAATAAGTATTAAATCGATACACTATGCAGACTCGAAGCAAATGGCATTCTTGTACGTTCACATTAGAAGGGAGATTGTGATTAGGCAATTAATCATCTTCCAAAATGACATTCGGACACTTTGCACGCTTGCCGGCGCTCAATTCCCGTTCTGAAAAATCTCATTTATTTTCTCCTCGTTACGAACACTTTTTTTTTATTTTTTCTTGAGATTTTAATCTTGAGATTAAATCTTATCTTGCGAGATTAATGGTTAACAATTATATAGAGAAAAGTCGTCATCGATTCTTTGGATACGACCAAACACAACGAAAAATGTATTTTTTAATCATTATTTTCGTAATTAATGCACTCGTTACAATTTTTTCAAACAATTTCGTGTATATAGGGTGTCCCAAAAGTCATGACCAAGATTTGTAGGTTAAATAGAAAATACATGTCTACGAAGAAAAGTCCTTATCGATTTCCTTCCCGGATGCAGATCTGACGAGTTATTGCACTCTGGAGCTCACTGCCAATTTGTGCTAGCAACGAGTATCGAGCATCGAACTTTGAAAACTTCGATTCTCAAGGTCAACATCGAGCAGACATCGAGCTCGACAGTAAATAAAAATTGACATTTCTCACGTTGAATTTGACTGAGTATCGTCGCTCAGACGTAACTCTCAAAAAATTTTGAATAACGGTTCCGAATAGCGTCTAATGAATGAAAAAATCACGATAATAAAAAGAATATTATTCACGAGAGTCTCGTCGCCGGAAGTCGAAACGTTTTGACGCGGAAGTCCTGGCCGTAATGCCGAAACAGATAAGGAAGTCTCGGTCACGAAACGGTACAAAGTCTTATGTTGTCATTTGTAAAGGTGCGGGAACGTTGCTGCGTTCTGGACTCGAAGGTTTTCCATCTTATGACGCGATGGACGCAGTCAATCATAAAAAAATTCGAGAGGAAAAAAAAATTTGAAAAAAAAATAAAATGCTAAGGTCTGAGCTATATCGGTGGAGAAAAAATAAAAAAAGAGTCGCTGGGCCAAATGAATTGAGTCAAATTGGTAAAATCAATTATTCAACTATTAAATTAATAAATCAATTGATTAATCACTTGAATTAAGAAATAAATAAATTAATTAATTTATTGATTCAATTCTATTTCTTAATAATATATTAAATAATAAATAGTGTATTTAATTAATTTATTTGATTGATCAATTAGATAATTAATTAAATAAATAAATTATTTGAAATTAATTGAATCGAAAAAGAATTAAATTAAGCGAATTGCAAAATGGGAATTAAAAGCTCCTCCAGCTGTTTCATTATTTTTCATGACAAAAAAGTAAAAAAATAAATAAATTTAATTTTTCGTTGTAGTGAAAAGTTGGGAGCTCTGCTGGTCTCATTGAGTAAACGATGGAATGCGAAAAGTTGATGGAGTTGATTTTCTCGTCAACGTATATAGATCGACGATCGAATTGTCGATGACCGTCTTGTGCAACGGCGGGGACGTTGGTGCTCTTGTTCGTTCTCACAGCGGATCGAATGGCCATTATTTATCGTCCATGAAGAATCTTCGATCGTTAAAAACATGAGATACTTCTCGCCGAGTCTATCCTTCCGGTTAATTACGAGAATAATATTCCTTCGAGTTGAATCACGGACGATAAACTCTCTTTTATACTTATCATCGAACCCCTCCGACTTTTCCAAGTGGAACTTGAGGTTTTTGCAAACAAGTTTAATGAATCCTGTTGCTTTGATACTATATACGAGCTTGTGACAAAAGGGCCTTGTTCACAGAACTCGAGAAGCGTGCAGGCAATCCGCTATATCAATTAACTCATTTCTATTCGTCATAACGGTAGATATTTCCCCTCTCTCTCTCTCTCTCTCTCTCTCTCCCTCTCACGTTTTTATACCTCTTATTTGTTATTTTTATCTCATTTTCATTTTTAATATTCTTACTTTTATTTTTAGTATTTTTATTTTCATCATTTTCATTTTCAATAATTGTATTTTTGAAATTTTTATTTTTCATATTTTTATTTTCGTATAATTGTATTTTTGACATTTTTATTTTTGACTATTTTCACCTCTTATAATATAGTATAGTAGAGTATTTAATTTTCCACGGTATACCCTTGCGGGCTTTTGCATAGTTCACCTCTCTACATATTTATTTTCATTTTTATTTATTTCTATTTCTATTTATTTCTATTTTTATTTCTATTTATTTTCATTGTTATTCATTTTTATTCATTCTTATTTATTCTTATTCATTTTTATTTATTTTTCTTTCGATGTTCATTATTTTGGATGTTAATTTGATTGGATCTATGAAATGCAATGAGTGGAGATATTTGTTTTAAAATATTTAGTGGCCAGAGCAGGTGAATGGTTTTGATAGTGAAATTCTCGTGATTGACAATTGATTAAAATGCATGAAGCAAAAGTTGGTTGAGAGATTGTGTCAGTTTGTGGTGAAAATTAATTGTTAAGAAAAAAAAAAAAAAGCATGTCGATGCTTTAGAAGGAGCGCTGTCAGAGTTAAAATGCTGAGTGTGTGAACGTTTATCGGGTTTGCCTACTTCTCCTCGTCGAGGCATTGCCGCGACTCGTTTCTCTCTACGATACGATCATCATATCGAGACAGGCTCGTAGGCTTTTTCTCTTTCTTTTCTCCTCGCCTCTCCCTCTCACATCGCGTTGCTTCCTCTCCACCAAGCAATCTCCCACTTAATCATCTTCTGCCTATCTTTCTCTTTTCCACTTCCACCTGACTCCATTTTTCTATTTTTTTCTTTTCTATGACAGTCGCTCTTTCTCTTTCTGCCTCCAATCGCAAGTTTTTCTTCGTATACAGGGTGTCGCGTTATTATTAACGTGAGATTAAAATTTGTGATAAAAAAAATGAAGTAAAAATGTTGATGGTCAGCGTTAAGCGAGTCCGACGAGTTTTCCAGGCTCTCGAGATATTCACAAGTGGAGTAAGAACGCATACGACCAATTTTTTAGAGCATGCAATCTTCCAGGAAAAAGTAACTGACCTCGATACAAATTTCTTTTCGTTTTAAACGTTTTCAACTGCTCTTACTTATTATCGACTACGACAGCTAAACCGTGAGAGATAGAGAAAAAATCATTGATTGCTTTTTCATGGAGAATTCGACGGCCTACAAAATTGCTCCTATGCATTTTTACCAGATCTTCAACGGTATCCGAGATACACGCGTTCAAAGTTAGCACTTTTTTTTCGACCTTTCAGCAACGAAAATTAGGCCACCAGGGACGAACGTTTCGGTCAAATAAATCTCGGAGCACACCGTGTATATAAATTTTTTAATTCAACGATAAAAATGGAGAATCTGTGAGCTGGTTCAAGGGGCTGGTTAAACTCTCAACCTATTACGTGCTCTCGTCGAATAACCTCAGCGACATAACAGATTCCCCAGGTAGAAAGTCTGGTCCAATGGAGTGTTGCACGTGCAAGTAATATAATGAATATTGGACCTTAGAGTTCCCCACGTAATGCATCATCTTTGTATTATTCTTATCCTTACGCTCGGTGACCTCAATTCATCAAATTCTGATTTGTCTCAACCTCGAATTATAACAAGTACAGAGAGATCCGTAAAAAATTACACCGAAAAATCAAAAACGTTGGAATGCAACGAAAAATCAATTTTTTTTTTTATCGATCATTTTTTCAATTTAAAAATGCAACGAAATTCGTTTTCTCGCGAGCAGAGCTCAAGATTTTTATTCGATATTCGCTCAGGACAATAAAACAATATTTACTCGTAATCCGAAGACAAAATCGCTACAGGAATTTAAAAAATAATACGAAAAAGTTGAATTTCGAAAAAAATGACGATTTTCGTACCGATTTTGTGCGCCGGATTTCGCAAAAAAAATTCGTTGCTTTCGCAACAAATTGATGAGACAAAGGGTTCATAACATTAAACAATAAAATAACAATAATGAAACTTTGATAAAAAGTGATAAAGATTGAAAAATTGAATGATTACCGTTTGGTGGACGTTCTTTTGGGTAACATATCCTGAACAATCCTTGAGTTCTCGTATAATAATAAAACTTCGAGTTCATTTGGTCCACCAACTGGCTCTGCTCTGGATGCTTCGTCGCGTATTGCTGCAACAGAAAATAGAGAGAAAATGCGTTAGAGCTGAAATACATAATGTAGAGTACATAGTTATGAATTTATTCCATATTCATTTTATTTATTTTCATTCATTTTATTTATTTCATTCATTTTTTTATTTTATTTAATTTTTTCATTTTATTCATTTATTTTTTTTCAATTTATGGCATAAATTTGCTTCAATGTTATTAATTTTTATTTAAAAATTTTTTTTGATTAATATTATTAATATTTTATTAATAACATATTTGTATTAATTTTTGAACCAGGAAAAATGTCTCGAGCTTAAAAATTCAAATGAGAAGATTGAAAATTCGATACGATCATTTCGTTGATCGTTTTTTGTATTTATCGTTAATCTTCTATGTGCCTGATCAATGGTAAACAGTCGGGTGCATCGAACCGTATTCTGCTGACCGAATAAGTCGGAATAAAAAATTGCTCAGTGGAGTTACGAGTCGGTAGTAAAAAATCAGAGTAAAAACGTCTCAATAACCTCTCTCTCTCTCTCTCTTTCTTCGTAATTAAGGAGCGGGCTGGCAATTATCGTTGGAGGTTGAAAGAAAGCCTCGTGATGTAACTCCACGATTCACCAATACTTTTCAACTTTCCTTTAGTTACACATCGAACCGCGTAACTCATGCGTTACGTATAAACTAAACGCGCTTTTTAATCAAAATGCCAGAATTTATTTTCCATGCACGTGTTGTTGCCAAAACTCGTGCTTTCTATAAATAATCTCATGGCCTATCATTTTTCACTCAATATCATGAATAAAATAATTTCGGAACGAACAACTTCTCCTCTCCTTTGTTATTTTTCTGATATGTCCCGTTTATGCTCTTGGGAAATAAACACGAACGAGATGTAAGACGTCAAATGTGAATGTGATTCTACTCCCGAGGCCGAATGACCTTGGAACGAAAGGTCATTATTTTTCGAAGGCAGGCACAACATTTCCAAACGATATTTGTCAACGATGATGGGACAGCCTTTTTGGACATTTGAAAACTAAACTTTATAGAAAAATTGCAACGAGTGTATTAATTGTCAATGTAATGAATAAAAAATATATTTATGATGATGCTGGCGTTGGCAACGTTGGAATGCAACGAAAAATATTTATTTTTATTATATTTCAAATATTTTTTATTGAACAGTCATCATTATTTTTATTTTTATATTTATATTAGAAAATGTTGGGGCCGATATATTTTTTTGGGGGAAAAAATTAATCGTTTTATCATGACAATTGAATTCTCAAGATAAACATTGAGCTTTGATAAAGAAAAAATGAATTTGACGATGCGAACGTCAGAATCGAACAAATAAATATGACGATTGAAAAAAACGAAGTAATTTCGATGAATCTCTGAAGCATTTGATAATTTCTATGAATAAAAGTATGAAAATGCGGTTCTCGGTTGTCCCATCGGATCGTAAGACAATCGTACCACACATGAGAGATGTTAGAGTTGGTACGAGCGAGAATAAATGACGAATAATCGGTAGGTACGTAGGCATTGGTTGTTGTGTGTATACGCGACGTCGTCGTCGATCGATCGGAACGCGTCGAGTTGGAGGAATTTCAACGCTCGCTTCGAGCTGGGCGTCCTTCAAGGTTATAGCCAAGAGACAATATCTTGCTGCAAGCACTCGGATCTTTCCTCCTCGAGGATACGTAATTATATGCCCACGACATAGGCTCTCGTCGTGGGCTTGGTCGAAAAAATAAATATAAAAGATCGATCAATCGGAACGAGAATAATATTCATGGATAAATAAATAAATAAACAATGTCGTGCTGTTCCTGCCCACCACACGAAATTTCAAGCTCCAATAATCCTGAATTCCTGCCACGAGTCTGGGCGAGGCAGACTCCAATAATTCTCCAATATCGATCGAGCAATTCTCTTGATAAAATGGATCATATTTTGTTACGAGACACTATCAGAATCTGGACAGGACAATGAAACCGTCTTCTCTGAGAATCCAAAGACAAAATCGGTCCAAAAATTGTTCTGAATTTTTCAATTAATTAAATTTATTTATTATTCAATAATTGAATTAATTAAATTACTTTATTATTAATCAATTGATCAATCAATTTATTGTGAACTGATTCAATTAATTTATTATCAATTAATTAATCCAATTAACTTATAATTTATTTATTTATTATGGATTGATTAATCAAATTAACTTATTATTTATTAATTTGACAAAATTAATCCATTTAATTAATTAAATTTATTTAGTTTAACTAATTTTATTAATTCAACTTATTCATTGTCATTCAGTGAATTTGTCAAATTTGTTTATTTTGAATCAAGTGATTTGATTATTTAAATTTATTCATGATCAATCGATTAATCAAATTAACTTAATAGTAATGAATTGAATTGTTTGAATGAATAAAAATACGTATTTTTAGTTGGAACCCAACGTTAGGGCAACTTCGATGTCATTTTTGTATTGATCGTCGTTTGTTTACGTTGGAGCATCGATAGGGATCCAAGTAAAATTCGAGCATTGCTTGTGAGACAGATTATGCGTCCTAGAAGAACGAAAGCATGCTCGAGTGTCCATGCACGATACCACCCGGGAAAACAGAGATGATAGAAAAAAAAAAGAGAGTTTCATTGGTGTGCTCCTCCGAGAGACCGTTTCAACTGCTTTCACATCGTTCTTTCGCCTCTACCTCGTTGCTACATGTACAGGGTGTGTCCCAAACGAGGCTGAAGTTAGCAAGCAGAAAAAATATTCATATATATCCGATTAATTTCTAAAATTGTGTGAATTCTCCAAGCCAATATATTTTTTGGTCGACGTAAGTAGTTTTTCGCCACTAACGCTGAAACGGTGTCACATAGAGTAAAAATGCATTGAACCATTTTTGTAGAGCATAAAATTTCCTACAAAAAAGCTCCCGACAGTATTTCTCCACCGCTACTCGTTTAGCTCGGGGAACGCTTTGAAAAATGACCTTTTTTCGAAATCTTAATTTAAATTAAAAATAAAATCAAAATTAAAAATTGAATTTAAATTAAAAAGAACATTAATTGGAAAATTAAATTAAAATGAAGAATAAAATTCAAAACTAAATGAAAAATAAATAGAATTGAAAATTAAATTAAAATTAAAAAATTGAATTAGAATGAAACATTGAATTTAAATAAAAAAAATTGAAAAATCAAATTCTGAATATAAATAATGAGTTTTGTCTAAGAAAAACCGAGTTTCGTTGTATTCCAACGTTGAAAACTTTGACATCATCGACGTACAGAGTTGAACAGTCTCTGCAGCAAGCTTTCCTCTTCTCGATGTTTAGACGACGTTCTCTCTTGTTTAAATAACACTTGACCGCGTACTTTTCCTCATTTCTCCATGCCACGTACGCACACGTGCATATTCGAGTCGGATAATGAATGCGTGAAAAGGTGAAACTTCATTCCCAAACAGTCCCCCCTCCCAGTTTGTGGCCACGAGCCCAGTCAACCAAGAGAGCTTCATTAGGAAACGTGTTGCTCTCGGATCTTTCGGGGCACGGGAACCTGTTACATCTTTTTTTATTCTTTTTATCATTCCGAAGCGCAGTCGTAAGTCCAACTAGCGATACTGTTGCGCGGCTTTACGAGAAGATTGAATCTCGTCCTTCTTCTTGTGTATAGAGGATACGAAATAATCTCTCGGACACTCGATTACGCACAAAAAAAAATCCTGATTTTGATGCAACATTCCGAAAAGCCGGAACATCTGGAAAGACCTGACTCCTGACGAACGCTGACAATACTCGCGTGCATACATTTTTTTTCTTTTTATTTTTCAAAATTTATTTATTTTTTAAAATTTATTAATTTTTTTTCTTTTTTTCTAAATGTATTTATTGTTTTTAATTTATTTCATTTTTTATTTGTTTTTTGATTTTCCATAAATTTATTCTTTACTATTATTTTCATTTATTTATTTTTTTTTTTTTAAATTTTTTCTTTTTGGTTAGATAGTCGTGGAGAATGAAACGCTGGAAAAAAAAATCACTTCGATTTCAATGACTTCATCGTCTTATGGTGTTCAGAAGAAGGTTTTCTAAAGAGTCACGTCTCTCCGCGTATTGAAGGGAGTGAAGAACATGAATTTGTCACTATTGGGTATCCCACGCATTGAAATCTTTTCAGTTGAGGCGACACACACGCACGTTACGTATCTACGATTTGCTCCATCCGACTCGTCGGGCATTGGCTTCATAAATAATGCAGGAAATAATGAAACGTAATGTTCGAACGACGGAGGATGGATTGTTGAAAATGTATGATGCTGAAGCTTGCAACTCCACGATGCAACGAAAAATATTGATTTTCATTAATATTATTTGTAATTCTTGAAATGAGGCAAATTTTTCGAGCCGATTTATTTTTCTGGGGCGAAAAACTGATCGTTTTATAATCGCAATTTAATCTTCAATATAAATAATGAACTTTGGCAAAGGAAAAAACGAATTTCATTGCATTCGAACGACGCAAACTCCAAGGTCATCGAAAAATATTGATTTCTATTAATAATTTGTTAAATTTTTGAAACGATGCAAATTTTTCGAGCCCATTTGTTTTTTTGGGGCAAAAACCGATCGTTTTATCATCGCAATTTATTTATGAATATAAATAATGAACTTTGGCGAAGAAAAAAACGAATTTTGTTGCATCCGAACGACGAAAACTCCAACGTCATACGAGAAATACGTTTTTCCATTAATCTTTTGTTGCATATAAAAATGATGATATTTTTATTAGCTATTTTGTGTCTTAGCGACGCTAAAAAGTTTCTTGTTCGTGAGTCTCATTGGAGATGCGAAAAAAACGTGTTGGTTCTAGTGACTTTTCTGCTGCGGGGATGGTCGTACAGTTACGTTACGTCTGTATCACGTCCCGAGCCATACATTCTACATTCCCAGGAGCGATCCCACGAGATGGTGTTGGTGATTATCTCGCTCATACTATTTAGAACTCGACACTTGCTACTTTGTTCCTATGTGCACATTAAAAGCACACACATGCACATAGTCTGAAGAAAACATCAAGGAAGCTCATTTGTATTGCTATATATATGACAAGTTTGTATTAAGTCTGCGAGGATAAAGAATTATGTAGCTGCGAAGAATATCAAACGATTTGACGTGCTAAACACTAGACCTTTCACAAAATGCTTACGAAAGTCTGCTGTACACGGGCAAACAAATATTATAATCGAAAAAATCGTTTTTCGCTCGAATAAAATGAATCGTCTCGAAAAATTTGCATAATTTCAAAAATAAAACACATTCTTAATAAAAATCAATATTTTTCGATGACGTTAAAGTTTGCATCGTTGGTGCGACGAGGAGGAGCGAGTATCTCCAGTCTCGAAGTATTTTCTCCGTTTCTTCTGTTTCTACTTCGCTTCAATTCCCATAAACGCACCGTCTCGTCGGTTTTGTACCGTTGGAGTGGCCGAGCCGAGACCGTGCGATCGCCTTCACTGCTCTTCGTAATTTTATATCTATATATATATATATATAAATATACGAAGAGGAGGTAGTTTCACATGGATACGTGTGGCTCGAATGAAAGCGCCATCTCTGGTGTTGGTCCGGGCTATATGCAGCTACCGATCAACACTGGGACACACTTTAAACTCAAAACTCGTTGAGTCAACGGGCTAAAATGGGCGCGGCGAAGAATGCCGATCGTTCCAATTGCTCATTGCGTTACACACCTGTATATATAGTACGAACGTGTCACGGAGTAAGGATTCGATGCTCGGTACTCGAAATAATCGGAATCATTCAAAGTATTGAGGTGAAAAAAAAAAAAAAAAAAAAATCGAAAAATTTATTTAATTATGAGCAGATAAATAATTAATCGAAAATATCGATGACGTGGAAGTTTGCATCGTCGTAATGCAACGAAATTCGTTTTTTCCTTTGCCAAGGTCCATTATTTATATTCAGAATGAAATCGCGATTTTTTTTGGCTCGGGAAAATAGATCGATTCAAAAAATTTGCACAATTAAGAAAATTAAAAAAAATATTGATGAAAATCAATACTTTTCGTTGCATATTTCAACGTTGCAAGTTTGAGCATCGTAAATATTGTGGGGGTTATTGAGCGGTACAGAGTATGACCTTTATCGGGCCGGAACTCGTGCGCGGTAGTTTGTCCGCCAATACCGAGAATCCTCGGTCGGCAGAATCGCGTCGATTCTGACATTTCTTGGAAAAAGTGTTTTTTCTTATGTTTCGATCTTATGAGAGCGACTTTAGATTCGCAGAATTTTCGGGTTTTTTTGTTATTTTTATGGCAAGCTGGCAGCGACCGCGCATTGTTGCCAATATTTTTCGACTATAAAAAAAAACAGTCAAGCGTGGGGGAGGGGGCAAGGACACGCGACCGAAACCTCCTCGAAAAGATTTCGCTTCTCCGGATGATGTTAAAGTTTGCATCGACGGAATGCAACGAAAACTGATTATTTTATTTATTAATTCATTTATTGATTTATTTTATTTATTTATTTTATTCATTTATTTTGTTTTCGGAGGAAATTGTCGGGAAGTTTTTGTGAAAAAATAGTGGGGCCGACTTTTTTGCCATTTAAAAGTTGAATTAACAAAAAAAAATGTCGTGTAAACCTTTTCGCGTGTCAACAACATATATATATATATATATGTATATATTTATTTGTCATGTGCAGAGTCCATTTATTTACCAGTGCGGAAAGCTCGACACGTATATATGAAATACTCTGAGATGGTACGAAGTAACCGTCCCGTTTATGTACAACTTGGCGCAGGAAGAGGGCAATTTTCCCTAGCGAGACGGATATTATTGGTATTTATTTTTTATTTTCTTGAAAAATCTCGAAAGCTTTTTGCTAGTCGTTTTTTTTTTTCTGCAACGTGGAGCTGGACGTTCGCGATAAAACAGCTGCCCATTTTTTATCGTGGTGACCATGAGAAATACGAAATTTAAAAAATAAAAGAACAAACCTGTATTTGAGCACGTTTGACCTCTGTGTATAGCCAATTGTCGGTGGTGAAGGCGATGGCGAGTAGGGCTGTGGCAATTATGCCGGTTATGGTCGCAAGGGATAGCGTCACCGCGGAGCAAGGCATTTTGATATTTTTTATTTATCCTCGGCACGTTTTCCCAGTGGAAAAATGAAAAAAAAAAAAATCACTACGTTTGTTTGGTTTTTTTCGTCTTCACCCTTTCGGGGAGCTTTTACGAGTCCTAGCGAGCCTCACAAAGACGAGAGAACAGCGATAGGACGAATGCAGCATCCGCGTTGTGCACAAACAGACAAAAAAAGTGCTCGAAAATTTCTCTCGCAAATATTTTCGACGAAAAAAGAAAAAAAAACGAGCCACGATCGTGAGAATCGTAAAGTTTGACGAAATATTTATGCCCGAACTTGTTGAGTCGCGTTCGTAAACGTGCGACGAAATAAACGAACCGGAAATCCTCGAAAAACAATAAGGTCACGTGGGTCTGTCGCGGTTAAGACATCGATACGTGATTTTTTCGCGGTTGGTAACACGTAGCTATATCGTCGATTATAAAAAAGCACATGAACCCGCGTATCGAGGCCCTCGAGTAAACTGGCAAATATCACGATCAAATATAATTCCTTTTTTGTTGTTTTCTCTTTTCGAAAAAGCTCCAAACACTTGTCACTCGCGCAACAGGCACTCACACACTGACACACGCACGCACACGCACCCCCGGAGTCAAAGGATGTCGAAACTTCGTTGGGAGAATATGAAAAATCCGTTATGGAAGACGCTGAAGAAGCACACGAACGGAACGATCGAGGACGCAACTCAACGAAGACTAAACACTGCGCCACCGCCGCCGCGATCGAGAATCGAAACTCTTTTCTTCCTTCTTCTTGAGGTAAAAGGCTCTACAGGAGAAAAGCAGAAACTCGATGGACTCGAGGGGCCCCGCACCAGCCAATGCCCACTACGCCCCCCCCCCCCCCAACCCCTCTCTGTCCCTCCCCCTTCCCCTTCCCTCGCGCGACTCCGTAAACACAGCGTCTTGGGTCGGTTTTCGCGTTTGAGTAGAGCGAAGCGTGCGCGAGAGAGTCAGCGAGAGAAATGTATACAAAGGGTGTCCTTACAACCTTCAGGGACTGTTTACTGTCATGAAATATCAGTTGAAAAGTGTCGCGTGTATTTTTTTTTCATCTCACGACTCTGCCTAAGGAATTATTCATTTTTAAAGTTGAAAATATGTCGCGTAATCTTTCGCGGTTCCCTACGTCCAAACGGTCAGAGATAGAGAAAAAATGCTAAGCACCAATATCGTAGCCCGTTAAATTTCCTACAAAGAACGTCCTTACCAGAAAGCTCCATGTTCGATATTTCGGCTCCAGAAACCGATCAAAGGCACGACAATAAAATTGTCATAACCAACAAAATACGCTCGATGTTTTCGCGACGCCATTTTGTTCTCGACACAGTAAGCCTCCGCGCGTTGAGACACCCGGTATATCACATCCATATGAATGTATTTCTTCGTATATTCGAGTTCGTACACATCTGTGCAGTCCCTTAAGCCATACATATATTTATATATCTGTGTCTGTGCATCCAGCAAGTGGGGGATGGCTAACCCCCTCGGGCAGGTATATTACCCGTGTTTTACCTTGCCTGGCAGGTTCTCAACCTGTCTTCGAAAACAGTCCCTCTCCTTCTTCATTCCACCCCCCCCCCCCCCCCCCCCCCCCCCCCCCCCAACGCAACGAAATATTGAAATTCCGAGTCTTATGAATCGAGCCTGATTGTTTTTTCATATTTGTCAAGGATTTTTAAATAAAAAAAATCATCGATGAAAATCGATATTTCCCTGCATTCCAACGTTGCGAATTGCAGGATCACTAAGAAAAAGGCGTTTCCGAAAAAAATCAATTCCCCCAACGAGATTTCCGAAGGAGTGTGTAAAAAAAATTAGAAATTCGGCGCGTTTGTCCAAGAGCCGAAAAAATGACGAAATCGGAGGATAATATTTCTAGGTTAGGTGCGCAACTTTCGACAATGTCGTCCGGACCAAAATGACCCAGTGTGTCAGCGTTGCAAGTTCGAGCAGGTCTCAGATATAAAAATCCAATCGAATTAAAACACGAAAATGATAATTTTTTAAAAATTTCTCGGTTTTTCTGCACGTAATGCGGATTCGGCGTTGCGAATCGAAGTTTTCGTGAGAAAAAGCACGCTCCCAGAAAGCACACAAAGGAACAATGCTAGATTGTGAAAATTGGACGAGATTTTGTTGGTAAATCATTTTTGTCCACGTGTGTTTATTATTTTGTTGATGTTGGTAAGTGAATGTGTGTGATGTTGAGGTGAGATTGAGAACAGTTAGGAATCGGAGGGAGAGGCTGTTGCGCGTGGATTACCTGCTGCTCCTCTCACGTTGTTCGATCTGCGTGGCTCGGGGTCCCTATTTCTTGGCTCCTCCTCGTTTCTCCTTCTCTTCGTGCTTGTTCCTCGGTACACATGGATAAAGCAAACGCGAGAGGCTCTCACACGACGACTGTTTTACTACTTGTTCCTATTCTGAGGGCATCGTGTCGTCGTCGTTGAGAGTTGCTCGACGCGTCGTGATATAAACTCGTGTGGGTTTCGTTGGCGCTCTCGCTCGGGCGGATGCGCGAAGAGCTTCGCTCCTTTCCCTCGTTCGCCTTATTCTTTCCTTCCTTCGCGGAGTCGTGTGTATCTCACGAGAAGAAAAGCCAAGAATTCCTCGCATTCTCAATGCCCCTCTTGTTGCTCCCGTACCCCACGAGATATGGATACACAACACATGCATCTACACAAACCCATCACATACGAAATAAGCGCGTCTACGCGCTCCATTTTGAGGTTAGGTTAACCCCTTCGCGCCACAGAATAAAATACGCTGCTCATTCTATTATCGTTTTTTTCAATTTCCTCGACTATCGAACTAACATTTCGTTACTGAAAATGCTTTTCTCTCATATCTTGTTAATGACACTTTTAAATACGTGAAAATGAGTGAAAAAATAGAAATACTTCGAGGAGGTTTGCTACGTACGAAAATATGATAAAAATTTAATAAAATTTGGCGATAATTTTCCCAAAATGTTTCCAAAAAAAAAAAGCCCAAAATTTTCATAAAGAATTTGTAAAAAATAGTGGGACGACCTTCTTTGCAATGAAAACATCGAATTTATCAAAAAAAAATTGGAAATAATGCCTTAATTATCAGAATAATTAAATAATTCATTTATTTAATAATTAATAAATAATTAATTATTAATAATTGAAAAATATTTTTCTCCATTTTATTGTTATTATTTTTTTTTTAATTTCGGGCAGAAATTTTTGTTTGGTAAAAAGTAATTACGAAGCTGCAAATTTCTCATTAATTGTGTCCGAGAAAAAAACTGCGATGAGCTCGCGAGTGCGTGGATCGATGTGTGGTCGCGATTTCCAAAAACTCCAGAGAGCTGTTCGCGCCAATTTTCGCAATTGAGAAAGTGAGAAAAGGCGAGACACAACGTTGGACATTGCTTGCACGACAGAATTATTTGTTTTTTGGGTCACTCGGCTATTTTAGCCTCGTTCACTCTCGTTGTCTGGAATCTCGGACCTTTCTTTCCGCGTCGCGAGTCTCACCGAAATTCCCATCAGTTATGGGTAAAAAAAAAACGCCACCTGCAACTTTTCGGCGGCGCATTATTGTGTCCGGCAACAGACAGCAGGTTCTCTCACTTCCTTCCAATTCGCTCTTGCCTTGCGCAACCGAAACGAAAACCCGCCATTTTGCTACGAATCCGAAAAAAAAAGATCGCGACATAGCAAAATATGAGAAAACGCACATTTCTCACGCAATTTATTTTTTGGCCTTCTTAATTCTTACGAACGTACGACAAAGTCTTTTATTTTCAATTCTCACTTTTTTTTTTTTGAGCCGAAGCGTGAAAATAAAAAAAATTGTTTTTTTTTTTTTAAATAAAATTGAAAATTTAAAGTTTTAATAATTTTTTGTGGAAAGAGAAAATTGTTAATTTTCATTGTTAAATGGAATTTCAAATTTTAATAATTTTTTGTAAAAATAAGAAAATAAATTTTTTTTTTTTTTATCAAAACGCATTTCAATTGTGTAATGAGAATATTTTCATAGATCGTTGCACCGGTGAGGTTAATAGCCGCTTAATAATGAGGTGGTTGGTTTCCTGAATCGGACAATTTCCCTGGCTTGCCATTCATTCCCGCTCGCCGTAACGTAATGTAACGAATGTCCAATGTCCCGGAGTTGTCGATCGAAAATTCGTCCATCCATGGCGTAGGTTGTTGGAGGAAAATTTCGTAATTGTGTGGTTATTATTTTTCTGACGAGTTGTCGATCGCCGAAGCTTTCTTTCCTTTCTAAATGCATTCGCACTCGGATAGAGAGAGTTGTACTTAATTACGCATGTGTGTCCGAGTCCATGGGCACGTGTAAACCGTATGGATATGCGTGTAACGTGTGGATTGTGATATTCGCGTCTTCCGCATATTTTTCCGTATCACGTCATCGATTCTTAAACATATTTTCTAATATATTCGCCGGGCTGCTCGAAATATTTATATTTTTCCACTCGCAGACCCTCGGGACCTTAAATTTAGTCTGCAGATTTATTTATTTATCCGGATGGCCGTAATTTTCATTAAAATAAATAAAACGTAACGCAATTTTGATTTTTTTATCGGCGACGACTGGAGGGCCAATGGAAACAAAAAAAAAGTCCAACGAGTTACGAGCCAAATGGGTAATCGCCGCGCCAGCATCGAAGATTTTCCGTTAATTATTTTCCTGGATTTTTATTAATTAAAAATAATGATTAATTAAATGAGGAAAAAAAAATATTCCGGCGTAATATATACAAATTTTCGCACCTTTATTTGTCGCGGAATTTATTAAAAAATCTTTAACTTATTTTCATTCAATTTATTTGAAAAAAGGTTTTAATTATCGAAATAATTAATAAAAAAAATATATATTTTTCGTTGTATCCCGACGATGCAAACTTTCGCATCATTTCCGGGCGCTCGTTTCCCACGCAGAGCCAACTTTGCATGAACGTTACGATTTCTTCGCTGGCGGCTTTTCCCCGTAGCTCTGAACCATACGATTCTCCTTCTCGTGTAACGGTTGCGCGTCGCAGAGGCCAAATACCAGTGCACACGAAATATATACTTGGAAACGATTTTTCGAGCCCCACGTGAGTTTAGTGAAAATTAGAACGTTTGGAAATTCTTCGTGTGGGAGAATTAACGGTCCGTCTGAATGCTGGCCCTTGCCAACGGGTCTGTGAGTGCATCGACGTGTGCAGAGTCTCTAAAACTCGTGTCCAAGAACCAAACTCCAAATAGCAAATTCTTGCCGAAATATTCATTCCGATACGTCATCGTTGACTCGTTTATTATTAAAATTTCCAAAATTTACTATCCTCGGCCCCTCCGTCCAAACCGTCAGAGATACAGCAAAACACTACCGGACCATTTTTGTAGCTCGTGAAATTTCCTACAAAAAAGTCCCCGTCTCAATTTCTCCACCTCCCCATACTTTGGTCTGTAGAAACGCTCGAAACATCCCCGACTTCCGTAGTTCGACTTTTTCTTTTCGCCACTGTTTCCAGACCAAAATCCCAGAGACCGACGATCTTCGCAAAGGACTTTTTTCTAGATAATTTCACGATCTACAATATTGGTCCTATACATTTCGACGATATTTCCAACCGTTCCGACAGTATATGCACCAAAAGTTCCCTCAGCTGACGTTCGAGCGAAAATCCACATCAAAATCTTTCTCTCGTATTTGTATACTGGAACAAAAGCGCCATGGCATAAGGATCGGCACTCGGCGACCCTGTAGAGCTATGTCCGCATGAACTTTATTCCGCCCTCCTACATTCGCTTTCCATTCGAGGCTCGCGACGCACTTGGCAAAACTACGAGCAATCGAACGAGTTCGTAAAACGAGCTCATTTTTCCTTTTCGTATATATTTATCGTTCTAATAATTAATAATAATAATAATAATAATAATAATTTTATAATCTGTGTTGCAAATGAATTTTTGATAACGATCACGACACTTGCTTTACCGGTTGAATGTGAAATCGACAAACATAACACTCAATCAAGCCAAACAAAAAAACAAAAAATGTGTAAACGAGTTTGAGTTTCTCTGGTACATTTATTATTATTATTTACGATATTATTAATCGTTTTTATGCGGTGAACGAGTTGATAAAAATATTCAAACTTTCATTGTTCGTGGCCGATGAAAATGTTCGATTTAGCGCAATTTTTTGAGCGATGAAAAGTGAAAAAATCGTTTTGCTGTATTTCGACGATGGAAACGTCAAAATTTCTTCATTTCGTGTAAACAGAGATTTAGCGGACGTTTCGTTTTTGAAGGATTGAGGTTACGATGGTTTTTCTTTAATTTTTTCGTGGCAGATTAATTCGTGGATTTTCATTTGCTCTTGTTCGGTTAGATCGTGAAAATTTCGCGAACAATCGATTTTGGTTAGATTGATTTTTTTCTCACCGATAAGCAACGCGTCCCACCAAATATTTTTGCATTTTTCCAAGTGAATCTACAAACATGAGAAAGTAAGGAGAATATTTGTTGGCTGGGGGAAAATAATTGAGGTTAAATTTTGGATAAAAATTTACATCGACACGCTTTCCGGTCGTCAGACACCAAAAATGTTCGTTCTTTTTTATCGGAAAGCTGAATTGACCTTGAAAGATGGTCGTCCATTCGTCGGGACTTTCACGTGCCACCGAATTATCGTAAATTCGATTCTGACGTTCATCTACGTTTGAAATATTTTTCACAACTTGGACCTTGATCCTCGTCGAGGAGACATCGACCTTCAGGTTTTTTCGCGATCTTATATCTTTGGAAACATTTACAATCACATCAAGGTCACTTATACTTTGCGACCAAGTGTAATTATCGGTTTTAGCGCCGTTATAACTTTCTGCTGGCTGTAACGGAGCCACGTACTCGTCCGGCGGTCTCTCCATCACTGTCAACTCAACCGATTCTCATTCACGACCGACATTTTATTGTTCCATTTTTTCGCCATTTTTTTCAGTCGAAAATCGAGCGTCGAAGCGTTCCTGATCGTCACAGCTGGCGATATCTAGTGGTGAGAATTATAACTTACCCCAAAGGAACAGCTGCGAGTCCTCAGAGCAGTCACGTGTCACTTGTACCTCGCCATGACATCTGTCTGACCTTGAAATAACTGCATGCAGTTATGCTCGATGTGTCAAGATGTAAACGAAGAGTCAGACGATTTTGATGTTAGCAGGGTTGAAATGCAACGAAAAATATCGTTTTTCATCAATAATTCGTTGTTTTTTTGAAACTTTTTTCGAGCTGATATTTTTTTTTGCGGAAAAAAAATCGATCGTTTTATAATCGCAATTCAATTCGACGCATAAAAACGAGTTTCGTTGCCAAAGTCCATTATTTATATTTTATTTATTTCCATAGTGAAATAACATCCGAAGTTTATATTCGCGAATAATTGAAAAACACATCGCGGCAATGTATCGCGCACTTTTTCACGACGTACGACCGAAAGAATATCTTTTTCAAATCGTTTAGTAACGCGTCGCCATTACTTTCTCGGTCGTACTGCTTCATGAAAAATATCAGGAATTTCATTGCGAACCGAAAAATAAGAAAATACTAGACACAAAAATGTGTATTCACTTGAACAATATTCGTCTCATTCTTAGCACGACACTTCGTTTTTTTCGACCATAAAAAAAAAAAATCGTGGCGAGAGAATTATCGCGATCGTTTTTATTCACTGAAGGTCGAGTAGTAGTCTCTACTCGTTTCGTTGAATACTCCGAACGGCAGATTCCATAAACATTCACAAACACTAAAGCAACGCGTTTGACCGACCGATGCTACACACGCGCGCTCTCCATCGGCCGGCGCGCGGCGCCTGACTGAGCTGATAAGCTCCGCGCGCTCCCCCCCCCCTGCCGCTCGACAACCGTTCTGCGCCGGCCCACTGGACTCTCCCCTCCCCGCCAGTGGCGCTTCACTCGTGATCGCGCTACCCTCGGCAACGCAACGTTCTCTTATTCTACGAAACGCCAGCGGCTCTGCCCGACGCATCGGAGCGCGTAGAACGTAAACAAGCAACGTGAACAAACGACGAAAAATGCAAAAAAAATCAAAAATAATAATGAATGAATAAATAAACAATGATGAATGAATAATAATAAATGAATAATTTTGAAAAATAAATAAATAAACACATTTTCTGCCATAAACAAATCTGCTCCCTGAACAAAAGAACAAATAGCTCGGGTCTCTAGCGACCGACGATAAACGAATCGGTTTAGATAAAATCACCGCGATGAAAATAAAAAATCTCAAAAAAATAAATACATAAAGTCCTTGGATGTCCTTGTCGCTAAAAATGCTACCAACTCGGAATCAATTCGCAGAAGCGGAGTACCATATTTTTCGTGACATCCTCGAACACTCGAGGCAGTCGCTCGTCCCGGAAAAAAGTCCCCGAATTATATTTTTGAATAAATTGGACTCCGTGATGGATAACTCGACCCAATCCTCACAGATTCGAGTCCCGGAGCTCGTTGGAGAGTTCACGAATGATTTTTTCGTGACGCAGTCACGATGCCAAACTCCCCAGCACGTAACGGGTAAGCAAATTTAATCGAAATTTACTGCGCGCGCGTTGTTAATTTTCTCATCTCGAGGAACGCGCGATACCTGATGGTTGATCGACCCCGCGCGCGCGGTGGGTCATTTTCTCTGCTCCCCTCCCCTTTCTCTCGAGCACAACAAACGGCTTTCTCAGCAGAGCCGTTTCCAACTCTTTTGGCCGGGCGTATACAAACAAAAATACGATTAAAAAGGGCGTAAGTGCCATAAATATAGTTTGTTATTTTCGTAGGTTGTACGTTTTTGTGAGTCGAAGTAAAAATCGTATACAGCTCTAGAAAGGTCGAACGTGTGTGTTTATCTTTATTGACATTCGTGTCACGCAGACGATTTTACAAATAGTGTCAAGGCTCGTGGGTTGGCCAATTATTTTGTTATCGTTAGAGTCTCGTCATTTCGTAATAATTATTTCGCTATCAGCATGAGAATCAATGATCCTGAATCTTTCGTTCGATCTTCGTGACAATTTTAATTTGTTTTCGAAATATTTATCATCGAAAGTTTTTATTTTCGAAAAATCGATCGTTCGGCGTGCACGAGGATCAAGTTTAATCGTTAACCTTCGAATCATTTCCTTTCCGGACTTTTACTCGCTGTGCAGTTTGGCGTGCGGACTCGTCGCTGCGAGCCAACGCTCCTCTATACAGATATATTGTCACCGAGAGTTTGTGCAGAGCAGTGGAATACTTCCGAGGTGAAGGAATGAAAAGTAAAAGCCAACCGGTCGGTGTACGACTTTCCCATATTTTTTATTCAACTCTGGCCAATTTTTTAATGTCTCTATGGCGTTGCAACAATTAGTTAAGAATTCATGAGGTCCTAAGCGACCAAGAATGACACTGAGGCTTGCGACGTTCCGCTCGAACGCAAAATACAACTTTTAATATTGAGCGTTTTTCCAATTTCAAAAACCATGATCATTTTCGTACCGATTATTTCTTGGGATCCTTAAAAATGATCGTTTCATTGTCCTTCCCAAATAATATATCTAATATATTTAATAAAAATAAAAAAATATTTAAATTTAATAATAATAATAATAAATTGCATTATTTAATAAATAAATAACAATATTATAAAAATATTATAAATAATAATAACAATGAATCCGCTGCCACGTCTCTTGATATATTATTATAATTTATAACAATATATTATTAGAATTTTTTAAATTTATTTATTTTCCAAATTTATTTATTTCTTCATTTATTTGATAAATAATAATAATATATCAAATAAGGATCGTGATCTCTGCTCGAGCAAAAATAGGATTTCGTTGCATCCCAACGAAGCAAACTTAAACGTCCTCGATATAAGGAACGATCTCGAATAAAACCGATGAAAATTGCAGTTTCACGATGACTACGAGAAAAAAAAAATCTTTAATTTCTTAAAACTTTTTCGTTTTAGCGTTCGCATAATAATTCAAAGTTTTACGTATATTAGTAGACAAAATATTCGTCAACTTTGCGAAATTCAAATTTTATAGCCCGAACGAAAACCCCAGGGTCACCGTAACAAAGTTTCGCATACAAATGAGACTGGCTCATCGTTCCTTCCATGGAATCGACGTGCCCACCGGACTCCAATGTCCGGAACGTTTCGTGAATTTCCGAATTTTTTATATTTTTTTTTCTCAAAATCGATTTTTTATCCTTCCAGGCTTTTTTCTCGAAAGTTTTCGATTTCCACTCAGCTCCCATGGTTTTTATATTTTCCTGGCGTCGGAATTTTTTCAGCCAAGAGAATAAAGAAATTTGATTAAAAAGATTTGAGATAATTTATTGACATCCGTTGGAAATTCCATCAACACGATCCTCGATCGTATGTGCAAACATCAACGCTGGGAGATATCGCGAAGACTCATCCTTGGATCACGCATAATCCTCGAGTGTCGCGGATGACCCGAATTAATATCCACCTCTTTGCGGAATTTTATGGCAAACGTGAAGCGTCCATATGTATAAAAGTCCGACATCCTTTTGCCCAAGACACAGTGCGTTTTGTGATAGCGTCAAAGAAAACCGTCCACGCGTACAAATATTATCCGACATCAACCGACGAAATTCACGATTTCGAGGCATTCCCCATAGATCATGGTAAACGAAGAAAAAAAATTAAAATAACAAAAATTAAAATAACAAAAATTTCAAATAAAAATATATCAAGTAAAAAAAATCTAATAAAGCAAATTCTAATTTCAAAAAATCAAGTAAAAAAAAAAAACAAATAAAGAAAATTCTAATAAAAAAAAAAAAAATTCAAATAAAAAAGAATTTAAATGAAAAAAGAAATAAATAATCTGGAAAATTGGTGATCGATCGATTTTAAAAAATGAAAAACTTTAATCAGTTTGAATTTTCCGTGAAAATAAATGCGATCGATGTTAAAAAAATTCACGCCAAATTGCTCGTTGATAAAAAAATAAAAAGTCTGTCAATGAAAATTTCAGAAATTCTTAACGATCCTCGTAGCCGTAATGACGATAATCGGGACATTTGGTAAGGTTGCCAATTGTTACACGACATCAAGACCACCACCATCGGGCGCTATAACTGCTTACCCGTTCCCGCAGCTGCCATCGTACATAGCGATGGGTGGTTGGGTTTATCCAGAGCCAATAGTTCCCCAGTCTTGAGCGGGGAATATTGAGATTTGGAGAGCATGACGATCGCCTGCCAAATTGATTACGAGCCTTAGACACCGATCAATTGGGAATTACGATCTTCCACCATTCCTTGCCATTCGGAAAGCAAATTTTTTTCAAAACTTAACAAAAGTGCATCGATTATTAAAATCATTAATAGAAAAAAATGATAATAATAATTTTCGTTCTATTTCGAGACATACCGACGACCACGACGTTGAATATTTTTTCACGGTCGTCCCCAACTCTTGGCTCCAAGATTAAAGGACCAAACGACAAATCACGATTCAACTTTTTTCTATATGTCAGCAAAACAGTGTGCTCCAATCTCCAGGCTTTTTTAAAATTTGCCTGGATTTGTTAGAATGAGGAAAATCCTCGTCATGTTTTCTTTTTCCAATTTTAAATATTTCTTAATTTTTAATTTATAGTTTTTTTTATTTTACATTAAATTTTTTTTTATTGTTCATTTTTCGATTTTTGGATTTTTTGATTTAAAAAAATTATAATTGTCGATTTTTTAGTGTAAATGAATATATCTATGTATTGTGTGGATGTGACATGCTACGATTTTGTTTTCTGTTGGGTGTGCTGGCTATACAGAAATATAAATGTGAGCCAATTTGCGTAAGCAGCACGATCATCAGACGCGGTCCAACTATTTAATAACACAGGTCACGAATTCTCTTTTGTTACACACGCTACGAAAAAAAAAGCAAGATATTTATTTTTCTCTCGTGTAGCGATTACGTTTCGTCTGAATTTTCCTCCGATCTCAACGACAGAGAGATGAGATTACAAATTTATATTTGCGGATTGGCCACGATTCTCGGAATATCAGTTTTTTTTTTTTTTTCGTTATAAATTCTACATTTTTTGAGTAAATTTCGGATTTGCATGATTTTCAATTTTTTTTTTATAGCCGAACGAGTCGATTCTCTCGGTTTCTCATAACTTTTTTCCACCGAATGGTTTTTCTCGGATTCCAGGCTCACACGATCTGCATGAATAAACGAAAAGAACGAGCCCAAGTTGAAGCCTTTTCATTTAATTTTACCGAAGATATGAATTTCCAAAAGTTGAAAAAATCGGAACGAGTAAAAAAAAAAATAAGATTATCGTTTCAGGGTTAACTACAACGTTTTCTTTTATTTTTTCCAAGTAAAATTCCTCCCAGAATTTCGAATATCTCGGTAGAATGTAAAACGAGTCGAAAATGAGAAAAAAAAGAAAGGTAAACAAGAATCGTCAATCAATACTTTCGCCTGCGGACGCGGAATTGCAATTACGTTTCTACGATTATGAGGATTGCGTGAGCAGATATGCAGCACGTGCATTTTTACAGTGACCTGAAGAAAATGAGGAAAACGTCAAACAAACTGATCGTTTCTCCAAAAAAACAAAAAAAAATGCGATTGAAACCAAAAATTTCGATATTAAGCTAACGAACTTAATTTTTCCATCATCTCCGGCGACTTTACGTCCCACCAATCCGGACGTGCTCGCAACAAGGAAAAAAATGAATATCTACGTCGTGATTCGAGTGTTGAGGAATAAAACGATTCAAGATGCGCTCGTCAGCGTCAGAAAACTGTACGAAATCGTCGACGTATCTTCTCAAAGCAATTTATCTCTCTTAACAATCATTTTAATATATACATGGGTTTTTCTCATTCCACGAGTACGAACTTTGATCAAGGACTTGATGAGCCTACGAACAAGCCATGGTTACATATCATCAGTCTCCGTAATTAACCACCACGAAATATATATATATCGATGCGATCGTTAAAAATTACAAAATTACCATTTTTCAAATTTGGGGCAAGAAAATCCCCCACCCAAACAATTAAAACATAAACAATAAAAAATGGAAAATCAAAAATAGAAAATCAAAAACCAAAAATCAAAACCAAATATCATAAATCAGAAATAAGGAATAAAAAATGAAAAATAAAAAATGAAAAATCAATAAATAAAAATTGAAAATTCATGTATTAAATAAAATCGTGTTCGGTTGATAAATAACGATTTTTTTAAAAACAGTTTTCTTTAATGGCTCACTGTTACGTCTTGAGCGAGCTAACTGCATTGGTAACTTGCACATGGAAAGAGAGACACATGCACCAAACGGAGGATCGAATATGAAAAGGGTGTATGTATATGGACAGGTGAAAAAGTATATGGGGCTGAGTAGGCTAGACGATCGTAATGACGATGAAATCCATCGAGTCTGACTTACACATAAGCAGAGAAATTGACATAGCGCAATAATGCCGAGCGAAGGCCCGCGCTTTTTCATCCAACGGCGGGCGAACGGCCAGTCACTCTTCCTGCTCTTGGCACGAGCGGACGAGAACGATCTCGTCGGCCGATTTAATCGACTCGCACACGCGAGTTGGTCCCTAACACTGCGAGCTCGTTAGATTGTTGTATTTTCTGCAATAATTCATCAGTAGAAATTCCTCCGACCTCGTCGGAAAAAACAAAACTCGTTGCGAACATTTTTTTATTTCGTTACCGCGATCCCCAGCTATTGTAATTATTTTCTCACATTCTTCCGTGTCCTCCCCAAAGTTAAATCGATAAATTTCATAAAAATTGATTCTCCTTCGCATCGCAAGTCCATCCGGAAAATTAAATTGACAAAAATTCGTCGATAAAACGTGAAAAATCCTGCACCATGAAGTTTCTCGATTTCCAACGCACTTCTCTTCTGCTCGTGCCTCTCGTAATCGGTTCCTCCTTCAAAAATGTCAATTCACAACCCGCGCTTCAAGCCACTTCCTTCATCCTCGGTGGTCTCACAAATGCCGCCTCCACAGCCGGCAATTTTCGTAAGTATCTCATCAATACGGATCTGCTCGTCTATGGAGCAGTTTTTTCAAGCCCACCGGAAGTTCAGTGTCACTTTTTTTACACCCCAGAGTTCGTTGCGAACCTCCAACTGTGTCGCCTCAGTTTTCGTGCGGAAAACGCGTTTTTCTTTATTTTCAATATTAAACACAATGAAATACAATGAATAATTTTTTAAAAAATAATAATAACGATGAAAATGATGAAAAATAAAATAATAATAATAATAACAATAATAATAAATGAATAATAATGATAAAAAATAGAAATAATACAAAATAAAACAAAAAATAATAATAAAAGTGAGAATCAATAAATAAAAATAATAATAGAAAAAACTAAAAGAGAAAACATTAATAAAAATAATTGAAAATAAAAGAAATAATTATTGAAAAAAAAATATAATAAAATACAATGATGAATATAAAAAATATTAGAAACTCGAGCAAATGTCGATTTTTTATTGACAGAAATGTGGGCGTGGGAGACAAAAAGTTTCTGGAGATTTTTGCAAAATGAAAAAATCGTTCAAATCGATGTGTTAATTTTTTTTCGTTTTTTTGCCAACAATTTACGTGGTTTTTGGTTTTTTTTTAACAACTGCTGAGCATGATATGTTGTCTTTTTCGTGATGAATGTCACTTTTTTAATTGTTGTAGATCGGCCAATGAAATTAAAATGGAAATTCATGATTTTCCCCATTCTTTGCATCCACTCACACGTGAATAACGCTCGGCTCGGCTTTTATTGCAACATTTAAAATTATGGAGTCAAAACGCGCCACTTTGTACGCGCGCTCGAGTGTGCTCCGTCGCTGCTCGAGGAAAGTATCGAGCACTGTAGCGTTCGATCGTGTCCTCGTACACAAATCGCTTCGATATATCGCCTCGAACAACGAGTCGCGAATACAGAAAAAAAAAATGGTAATTCGATCGAGTTGTCGTTAGTTTTTCATTATTCACGTGAAGGGGCCGAGAATTTTTTTTTTTCTGATCCATGCGGTTTTCCCAAGGTCTGCTACTTTTTTGAGCTTCTCGGGACCCAAAATCATTTTTTTTTTTGAATTTTAATCGATGCAGGAACGTCCTCGAACTTTTGAGCAAAACTCCGAGCCAGGCTATTGAGGTTATAAATTTATAGCGTTCAGGAAAATCATCCGGAGAGAAAAAAATGTGGAGAGAAGCTTCTCCGGGCATCATGAGTCACCGGAAAAAAAACTGCTCGTTTCATTGACGCGTGTGAATTCGTAATTTAACAATTTTCCTTGACTTTTTTTTCTCGTTGCCCTCGCCCACCTCCAAGTTCAAGCTTGTCTCGGGAGATGAACCTTTTCCGGGAGGATTGAGGCTCCCTTCATGCCGGGCAAAGAAAAAAAAAAAAGAAAATTTGTGATGAAAAATTGAAAATGTGATATTTCAATAAAACTCTATTTTCAGACATTGCCGATTGGATATATTTTATAAAATTTCATGAAATTTTATAAAATATAATAAAATTTAATAAAAAATTACTAGAGAAATGGATTTTCCGTTGGAGTCCAACGTCGCGAACTTCAGTGTGACAAAAAAAAAACGTTTTTTTTTTTTTCAGTTTCAGAAGAAAATAGGAAACAGTGGTCTGTCTGGTAATTTATTTGTTGTTTCTTGTTGCATGTTCGTTGCTGGTTAAGTCGCCAGTGCGGTCGAGATGCCTCGAAGCTTATTGATGAATGCAACGAAGATGACGACGAATTACAGTAAGTTGTATAATACAAAACACACGCGAATCAAGCCCCGAATAAGATTTCGTGACTCTAACTAATCCGAAAAAGGACAGTCGACAGCGCCGCATCGATTGGTCTCGATTTCAAGCTGAGGATGCTCCTCGATAAGTTCCGATCGCGAATGCCATATGGATTTCCAGAACTCGGTGTCCCGGTCCTCGAGCCACTCAAGCTCTACGATCTCCACCTCAAAACACGTCACACAGAGATTGGCAAGTGAGTATAAAATACTCGAAACAAAAAATAAATCTTACGAGTAGATCGTCGACTTGAGAAAAATCAAAAAAATTCCTCCAAATCTTTAAGGAGCTTGGCTACATACGACAATATGATGAGAATCCAATAAAATTTATTAATACATTTTTTCAATTTTTTTAAATAAATAAATAGATAAATAAATAAATATATTAATAATAATAATTATTATTATTAATAAAAAAATTAAAAAATAAAAATGAAAATAAAATAATAAAAAATAGTTCGCGTAATTAAAAGCCGTCGAGGCAGAAGTTTAAGCAAGAAAATCGTGCGAACCAAAATCGTATCGCGTGTGCATTGTTGATTCCTAATGCTCGGATTCCTCAAATGCGTTTCGAAAATGTTGACGTTCTCGTGCGGCGATGCCAATAGCGCATATGGAAATCTCCTACGCTGAGCTTGCCGGAGATGCAATGAAATGCACGGAATATTTTATTGCACAAAGTCCAACAGAGAGATATTTCCTGATGTCCTCTGCGTTACACATCGCGCTCGCTTTATCGTCCTTCATCTCGTTATTCGCTTTTATGGTGGAGCACGTGCCGCTAGTTTGCCTTCTTCTGCTGTCCCGCGCTCCACTGACGTCATTCATTTCCGACCACAACGACGTAGCGCCTGGGGACGTGCCAATTATTTTTCAATTTTCAATTTTCTTCACTTTTTCAATTTTTTTTTGTGAAAATTAAAAAAAAAAAACGATTGTCGATCGATTTAAAAAAAATTTTATTGCTTTTTTTAAATTATTTTCGTAAACAAAAATAAAAAATTGATCGACAATCCCGAAAGTTTCAGGCTCCGTTCGTTTTTTTTTCTCAATCATCGCAAATAAATAAAAAAAAAAAGAATATAAGAAAAAAAAATGAACACAACCTGAAATTTCCGAAATTGTCGATCAATTTTCTTATTTTTTTAAAAATTATCGCAAAATTTTCAATCGAACGAAAAATATTTTTTTTTTGTTAATTATTGCATTAAAAAAAAATGCATAGACAATCTTGAAAGTTTTAGACTCCGTTCGTCTCCTTACCGACCGTCGTGAATGTACGGAAACTTTTTTGCGTTTCAGCGTCAGCCTCTATCTCGATAAAGTGACGATCGACCGGCTCTCCACGTTTAATATCGACCGAGCAAGGCTTTCCCTCATCGGACCTACGATAACTGTCAATTTGTCGATTCCCATGGTACTGGTCAATGGTTACTACAACATTTCCGGCGTTATCGATCATTTGATTCCGATATTTGGGGCTGGACATTTCGAAGCCGTTGCTTATGATTTTCTCATTTATTTTAAAACTGTCTTGGGCTATTCACATGGCATGTACATGAAGAGCTTTGACCTTGACTTCTCCATGAGAGCCGTCGATCTTTCTGTCGAAAATTTCATGGGCGGCGATGAGAGTGGAACCATTTTGACTGGAGTAAGTTCGAATAATTAATCGAATTATAATCAACATAATTATTTCACGGGGACGAGAGAAAATCGTAAAAATTTTGAACATATTTTATTAAGACAAACTTTATTTTTTTCGAGGCAAAATTAATGGATGAAAAAATTTCAAAAAATTCTCTTCGATTCTTGACGATGAAACAAACTCGTGAAAAAATTACCATCCATTAAGAAGTATCGAGCTTTTTTTTCCGATCCAAAACAAAATTTATTTAAAATTTTTTTTTTTTTTTTTAAATTTTACAATTTTTTTTTAAATTGACAACTTTGGCAGGTATTGAAGGAACTCATACCACAGGCTGTCGAGATAATAAAGCCGGACATTCTACCACCGATCCAGGACTTTATTGCTAGTCGAGCAAACGACACGATTTATCATTTGACGATGAGAGACGTCCTCGTCTTTCTTGTTGGGGAAGGTGACATACGGAATTATCCATTACCCTTGCCATAATAAATCATGTTTTGGGCATTAATAATATTAGCTCGATAAATATAATCGGCGAAAAATTGAGGGCCTCCAAGTTCTCGTCAGGAGACAATGACCAGTAAATGCTAAATTATAACTTGTCAGCTTTTTACGAGCATCCCAACATTTCCCGCTCTCCTTCTCGTCCACAAGTTGGATGACATTTTTTTTTAGGACGCGAATCGTCGCGGGCCTGAACCTCGATCCACTCGTCGACCAAATTTTTCTAGTTATTCAATAAATAATTTTCTTTTTATCGTTAATTCAATTTTCAAAAAATCTCCGAAAAAAATTAATCAATAAAAATGAATAAAAAATGAAAAATAAAATAAAAATAAAAATTGAAGCTTTATGAAAGATTTTGGGAAATTGAAAAAAAAATTGTTCGAGCGAGGGTTAATGAATTTTTAAGCCCAAACTTTCCTGACCAATATTTTTGGCTTTCCTCAGTCGATTGCCGAGTTTTGGACAAAAAATCGAATCACCGACCAGTGGAGCTTGATTTTAATTCTAAAAAATGTGTGTGTGTTTTTTTTCTCCGTGAGAATAAAAATGATTCGTAGAAATACTCAAGAAGAAATATTGTGGATATTTTCAAGGCTGAAAGAAAGTACGGGAACTACTCTACACTGACCGACGCAGATTGGATATCGAATCACAACGAATGCTGCCGCCACAGTTGCCATGAACTTAATAAAATTAAACCCACTCGCCTCTCTCGATGTTTCCTGATCGAATTTCTCCAACTCATCAAAGCTTTTACACACATTTTTCTATGAATTTTCAAATTTCTTTAAATCTTTCTCAACCCTTTGATACGATTTTTTATTTTTCAGGGTTTCCATGAATCGTTTTCGTCGTTATCGAAAAAACGATAAATGAAATTAATCGAACGAACGGTTACTTTTTTTTTTTTTTTTTTTCAATTTAATTTAAGTTAATTTTTTTCTCGAAAGGATAAGAAATGTATTGAAGCGAAAGGAAAGTCTTTTTGGAGTTGGTTAATTGTACTAGCAAGCTCGTAGACGAGGTGAACGTGCCAAATTTTGGAAGCATCAGCTTCAAGCTCGTAGCCAATGTCGTTGGCTTGGCTTTATCCCTCAATTGATTTTTTCCTCCTTTAACAAAAGATGTCACAATTAAAGAACGTAATTCGTCGTGGCAAGCGCGCCGGGCAAGTTGCTCGAGTTAAAAACTTGACATAGGCTCATTGAACCTCTATCCCCTGTGGAGCGACAGTTTCTTTTTGTCCTGAAGTGGCTTTGATCGAGACAAATGAGTCGCCTGCGTTCAATGATCCTATTCTTTTTATCTTTATTTACTTTTATCCTAACAAACGACAGTCAGACGAACGGTGTACCGAAACCCTTCATTTCCAATCTTCATTTTTTTTGTTTTTCTCCAAAAATACGAAATTTCGTAAAATATCGAATTTAATAAAAAATGGAATAATTCTTAAAAAAATTCGAAACATTTATCGATCGCATATTTTTATGGAAACGAGATTTTTTTCTCATTTTTTATTTATTCTTTACTCATGTATTAATTGATTAATCTATCAATTAATTAATCTATCAATAAATTAATGAATTAATTTATTTATTTATTTATTTATTCACTTATTTATTCATTTCTCCATTTATTTATTTATTTATTTTATGATTTACAGTAGAATTGAATTTTTGTTTTATTTGCCTTTTATTTCTCGGTGGCTTTTCCACGAGAGCGAGTTCCTTGCTGACTGTTTGTGAAGCTTGCAGCATTTACAAGTGGCGCAGCGTACGAAGTTATTATCGACATTGACAATAGATAAGGAAACTTAAAGATTAGCTAGAAATCAATGCAGGAAAACGTTTATAAACAACAATAACAACAACAAAAGGAGAAGCACTTCCTGTCGATTGTTTGGTAAAGTATATTTCTTCGAGACTGTCTGTTTGTACGATTTAGTTTTTCTATCCTGAATGCGATACTCGACGAGGATTCCCGCGATAACGAAATACTGGTAGCCTTTTCTACAATTATTTCGATATCGTTTGTCAAGTGAAAAGAAACGATTTTATCTTAATATGGAGCATTCTATTGATAATTTATTTCTCATGCTGACGATCAACCATGTCGAAGTTCGCATCGTTCCAAAACAACGATCATTTTTATACCAGAAGAAGAAATTTCATTAAAGAGCTTGGCCAAGCCAGACAACATGATACAAATTTTATAAAATTTCGTCATAATATTCTTTAGCATCAAATAACAATGACACCATTTTTTTTCCAATTTTTCGTCTGCAACATTGCAACGATTAAAATGAACTAATCGAAAAGCCAATTCGATGGACCCTTTGGACGTTTAATTTGGCCGGAGAGGAAACGTGAACAAGGCAAAAGAAAAGAATGGGAATTGAGGCGAGAATAACCTGCACCTGCAGGGATTCATCGATAGTTCCTCGATCGGCAGAGTTTATTGGCAGCTCGAACGTCATGAACCTCTCAGGATAGACAGTCCCGGAGCGCTGAGAGCGCGCAACCCGTGCTATCGATATAGAGCGTGTCCAATAGGAGCCTCGAAGCCTGGGGCGATGAGTTTGAAGCAACAGTTGAACGCGGAAGAGATGCTCTGGCGAGGCAATTCGAGGGATATTCGGAGCTCGAGAGTCGTTGGCGAGCGGCAATAACGTTCGGCAACGTTTCCGGTAAAAAATTGAGAGAAAAAACGTTTCAAAAAACAAAGAAAAAAAACAAAATTTCCATGATTGTGACGTTTTTTCAGGAAAATCCGATAAAAATGCCGTAACATTTTTTTTTTTTTCCAATCGGCAATAATATTATCGGAGCTCGATATATTGACAACAAACGAAAATAACTTTCGTGGGTCTCCGAAGATAAAGTTCTGAGTGGGCGATAAAAATTAAAAAAAATAGAAAAGAAAATAGAAAAAAAATTCAAGGATCGACATCGATATCGTGCCAATAACTATAACTTGTCAATGACTATGCGCAACGCTCGTTTGACCCACGAGGATGAACGAGACGATGAGATTACGAAGCGCCAGAGAATCGCGCTTGGACATGCGTAAGATCGGACGATATAGAGCCCCGGAGAAGCCCAGCGGCATTTAAACGACGAGCAACAACCGCCGAGCGCGTATCGAGTGCCTCGGCCAGCATTTTTTACTTTCAATCACTTTGGAATTTATAAAAATTAAGAAACAATTGAAAAATGCTGTTCCGAAGCTAATCCGGCGGCGGATTCGACCTCTGACAAGTCACGCGGCTCCTAAAAAATCACGAAAACTTTGTCCAAAGACGACCGAAGCAAAAAACGAGCCTTGAGCAAAAAACCGACTCGTGGACCGGTCGAAAAATTAAAAAATTGACAACTTATCGCGTAAATACGAAACTTTAATAAAATCGAGTCATCCTGTCGATTAACAATGATTATTAACTCTTCTAATTAGTCTGACCATCAAAGATAATAATTAATTATAATTAATTACCCTCGTCGTATTGAAAAAATAATATTTGCCTGGTGGTGATTGTGAACGACGAGACAAAGAGTTTTTTTAATCCAAGAACACGATTCATTCGACACACGTCGATTCCGCGTGCTCCGAAAAACCTCGAGCCCCATAAAACCGTGAGCAAACACACGGACCAGGAAGTTTTAACCCCGAGAACATTTTCCGGCCGGATTTAAAACCGGAACAGGGAGTTTTGTGCGCTGGAAAATCCCTCGGAGTCGAGAATGCATTGGGAAAGTGTTGGCCGGTGAAAAAGTTGGTGGAAAAAAAATAGGTCGTCATTTTACGAGAAGAGCAATCGCGTGTTAATTCGACGGGTCAGTGAATTTTCATTCGTGGCATGAAATTTAAATTTTTTTTTTTTACGCATTTTACGTTTGGAAAAATTGACGTGTACGCTTCGATGTGTTCGCTATGAGATCTCGCTTTTTCGGAAACATCAGAGCCGGGCGTTAAATGTGTTTTGCTTGGAAGGTTTGGAGAAAATCACAGGAGATACGATTTTTGGGGATCGGGTGAGTGCACATTTTTGTTTACTATCTAGACTGTATTTCTCCTCGATATTATCGTCGACGTAATCACATTCGAGCCTTTATCCAACGCTCGAGGAGCAGGCTGGCTTGCCTCAAGCAGCTTTCTCGACTTACTCCTATTTAATACACACATTGACACAAATGTCTTTATATAAAATATCTATTGGTGCATGATACGCTTTATCGTCATTGATCAAGGCGACTCTATAAATTATAAATTCACGTGGATCAACGACGTTGAAGTTTGCATCGTTGGGATGCTGCAACGAAACCTTTGTTTTTTTTTTTAACACAGCCCAACATTTCTATCCAGAATTTGTGAAAAATAGTGAGGCGGCCTTGTTTGCAATTGAAAAATCGAATTTAGCCAAAAAAATTGGAAAAAGTGCATTAAATATCAAAATAATTCATTAAAAAATATTTTTCGTTGTATTGCAAGGTTTTTGTTTTTGAATTTTTTCCAGTCTTTTTAATTAAAAAAAAAACAAATTTCCGATTTTTTTATTCCTCGACGATGGATCGCCGCGAAGCCTTAGGGGACGAGTGCAACATTTCTAGCGATTAATTTCATGCGAATTTTTTGAATATAAACGAAAATGAAGGCAAAAACGATTTGTTGTTTGGTTGGTGGAGGAAAAGAATTGAGAAAAATTGTCGGGCAGGCGCAGGGAATGCAGTTCAAAAGTGCATCCGACACTGGCGAAAGATGAAACCAAAAATTTGTATAGTATTCTGTCATTTTCTCCGGCGGAGTAAAGTTCCCTCTTATTTCGTTCTCGAATTCTCAGGAGCGAGAATACACGATTTTTGAAGGTGAGACGAGTTCAAGTATTTCGTGGAGGGAAAAGCTTATGGGCTTAGAGAAAATTGGATTAGGAAATTTTGACAAAATTATGAAATTCTATTATAAAATTCTGAAATTTTGAATAAATTATAAAATTTTCTTATAAAATCCTGAATATTTGAATTTATTCTGGAATTCTGAAATTTTGAATAAATTTTAAAATTCTACGAAAATTATGGAATTTTGAATGAATTATGAAATTTTGAAAGAATTATTAAAATACTTATGAAATTATGAAATTTTGAAAAAAACATAAAATTTTCTGCTAACGAACGTGGTAAACGATTGAACGTATTTTTATGTGTGTCACAATAAACATGAACCAGTGCCAGTTACCGCTAAAAAATAGCTTCGGGTCAATTTGACCCAGTGTGGGGGACGAAGGTATAAACTATTAAAATTCGTACAGTAGGCCATTTGGTCCACAGGAGTTGGTTCGTGATTAAAAATATACGATCCGACTTTGAGGAGCTCGATCCGTGACATCTGCGACATCGTTCCGTCCATTGCAGATGCGAGTGTGTACACAAGTGATTAAGAAAAGCCAGATCAAGTTACGCGAGGTCGAAGAGTACGAGCTAGTTTGAAAAAATTATCAAGTTCTGTGGCGGACGTTATGGAAATTCAAAAGCTCATTGAGCTATGACAAAAATCGATATAAACTTGAGAATAAGAAAACCGGTCGTTCTGATGTCCAAGATTTTCAACGACGTGAATATTTATGAGATCGTGGAATGATAAATCTGTTTTCCATTTTCTTGCTCAGAGCTCTACCCTGCGCTTATCGCGCACTTGAAATATCATTGCGTGTGTAACGTCGTTACGACGTTACGGCAAAGTCACCAGGATCAGAGATAAATTCCATCAAAACAAAAGCAATAATCCAACTAAACACGAAATGAAAAACGAAAAAAAAAAAAAAAAAAAAAAAAAAAAAAAAAAAAAAAAAAAAAAAAAAAAAAAAAAAAAAAACAAAAGGAAAAAACAATCGAAAAAAAGTGACAAATCTTTTTTTTAATTTCGAATAAAAATAAAAGGTCGATGTCAACGTAAAAAATGGAAATTCCTTCAATGCGAATTTTCCAAATAAAAATTCTCCGAATCGTCGTGTACGAAGTTATCTGTCAAAAGTAAAAAAGCCTCAGGATCACTGGTTCGTTAAACAAAATTAATAAAAACGAATGAGCTTGTCCCTCTGACGAGGTTGAACGTTGAAGACGAAAGACCGCGAGTTCACTAATCGACTGCGCCAGTCGAAACAGCCCTTTGTTTCGACTCTCGTTCCCTTAAAGCTCGCAGATTAAATTCAAACTGGTTGAACATCCAATTACCCGAGCATATTGTTGTTACTGCCGGAAACTTTGACAACTGCAAGAAAATATCGTTGTCATTAGCTCGACAGACAACAGCCTTTCGTTCTCTTCCTTCCTATGAGCTTTCTCCCTGCTATGGGGTTTCCCTCGCGAACCATCCTTCTGATTACACAACAATTTATAGACAAAAGCTACAAATGTCTCGAGAAACTTCACTGAACATTTCTCGGCGATCCTCGACGTCCCGATGTGCACAAATCTTATTATTCAAACAAAACAGACAATCGTCAGCCAACTGTGAGGGGAAGAGCGAGAGAGAGAGAGAGAGAGAGAGAGAGGAACTGATCGATTGTACGATTGATTGAAAAAATATGGAGAATAATACAAAAAAAAAAAAATAAAAAAAAAAAAAAAAAAAAAAAAAAAAAAAAAAAAAAAAAAAAATAAATAAAATTAAAAATAAAAATAAATAAAAGTAAATAAATGTCGACCTTTGTAATCAATCTTTGTACAAAAACTGAAAAGTTGTACAAATAAACTAACTAACCAACTAAAAATAAAAATAAAAATAAAAATAGGAAGAAAAGCGGATAATAATAATAACAAAATATCGATCTTTTCCAAAAAAATCGTTTTTTTGTCAGTGCGGAGCTTTTTTCTGATTAGTCGAACGTCAACGCGGACAATTTAATTTTCGAAAAATCGAGCTCGAGGTTCAATGTGACAGTTTTTGAGGGAAAAAGCTTGCGGGTATCGTTGCGTTGATTCCTGCGCCCCCCATGAGTCGAATCCCCAGGGACTTGTGTCGGCAGGAAACCCAAATGGAATCCCCATAAGACAAAAAAAAAACAACAAATTACATTTTTTTTTTGGTCTCCTGGGCGATGCTCCGACCGTGTGGCACGGATTCCAGCATCAAACCCATCAGGTATTCACCCATCAGAACCCAAGCCTGTACAGCTTATGGTGTAAGCCATAAAACGACCATAGGGAGCATCGAATCAGGCTCTACGAGCGTAAGCAAGTTGCTCGATCGATACAGCTTGTCCGAAGCCAATAATTTAGCTCGAATAATTAAATGAGCTTGAATATTAATTAACGCGATATGAAGGAATTTTTAAACGACTGGATTTTGACGTTTGTCAAGTTGGAATTAATTATTTGTTCGCGTGATACGTTTTATTATGATTTTTTAAATTTAATTATATATTAAAATTAAATTAATTCGTCGGGATTGAGCGAACGGGGATAGAATTTTTCGAGCGAGTGTTCAGAACGAAGAAAATCGATGAATCTTGGCGTACGATCTTCGTATCTTATCGCGTCGATCTCTCACCGAGACTCGTTCGAAATTCTAAACTCGCGATAGTACCGCGCTCAATACGAGGGGACTCACTTTTTCCTGTCTCCGCACTCTCCTCAAACTCCCACTTTGTTTTCTTCTATTTATATTTATTTGTTATTGGATTTGGAGTGATCTTACAGATTCGAGATTTCGAATCGTAATCGTTTCGTTTATCGTTAAGTTTTTATTATTTTTTTTTCAATTATTTCGACCTAAAGAAATATTTTAACTCTGAAAAGGTAAAGAGAAAATAACACACGGGGATATTAGAATTTTCACTCCCAGCGTTCGATTTAATGCCCGAGGAGGCTACACCTTGCCATCGTGAGAGCATAGGAAAATTCTAATTTATTAGAATTTTATGAAATTTGGTCATCATACTCTTTACTATTAAATATAAATGTACACATTTTTTATGATTTTTCTTCTACATAGTTTTCGAGGTATTGAATACTAGAGTTTATATAGGTATATCTTTTGCATATTATTGTATATTTTATAATAATGAATAGTTATAATGATAATATTAATTATTAATATTATCATATTGGGAAATATAATTTATATATCATTTAAATGATATAAAATATAACCCAAACAAACCCAATCAAACTGAAACAAACTCAAACAAACTCAAACAAACTCAAACAAACACAAACAAACTCGAACAAACTCAAACAAACCCAAACAAACTCAAACAAACTCAAACAAACTATAATTATTATTCCATTATTTTATAATAATTTATTATTTATATATTGTAAACTCAAATTATTCGACAACGATGTAGACGAAAAATATTTTAAAAAATTGTTTCGTCGTATTTGATGCTAAAGGATATCATTACCAAATTCTATGAAATTCTTATCGCATACTGTCGTCTGTAGTCAACGTCCTTAAGACTTGACGGGCTTTGAAGATTTGTTAAAACTTGCTGCGAGGCTCTGATGATTTTTATCGAAATTCTGGCGTTTACTCGATTAACCGAGACCGCTTCATATTCCTCGAGCACCGGACCTACAGGTTATCGTTTTATTCTATGATTTTCTCGACATTATTTAATCAGTAATAGTTAAGGATAGTTAACTAATATTAAGACTTAATAGGAGCCTCGAGGAGGGGACAGGGGAGGGGGACTCGTTGCTCCGGTGCATCCGGAGCAACGAAAAGATGCAACTGCAGTCGCTGAACACGAGACTCTTTCCTTGCTCTCATGAGAACTCGGAAGCAAACCAGAATCGATGATCCTCGTGAATAATTTTTTATCTCACTAATGCCAATTGTGCTTCCTACACAACGTAGCCTCTGAATTCATTCGGTTAAATTCGCGAGAAGGGTAAATCATAGCAGGGGAACCAGCGACCCATAGCAACGCCCACGCGCACGTCAAAGTCACAAAACATCGCTTTGCAGAACAATAACGATCGTGGCAGAAAAAAAATAATACATAATTGGGAAAAAAAAAATAAATGGCCCCTCAAAAATTGTGAACACGTGGCAAGTTTGGAGATTCCTTGCTTCACGGGATAATAAAAAAATGAATGCAACGAATTTTTTTTTCTGTCCTGCGACGCTCGTTATTTGAATGTAAAATTTATGTATTAAAAAAAAATGATAAAACGATCGATTTTTGTGATCCAAAATTTTAAAATTTTCAAACTAAAAAAAAAATATTTGAAAAAAAAACAAAGAAAAAAATGTTTGAACGTTGCAAATTTCGGCGTGTCACATGATTTACTTCTCAACCATGTCTGTCCGATCGATCGTAGTACAAATAAATAAACAGATGTCTGAATTTACTTGACCACGTGTGCCAAATGGGTCTCAAGATTTTCTATGGTTCGTAGCCAACGAGGAATCCTCGAAAATACTTTTGTATTCCAAACAACTCTGACACATCGATTACGTACTCGTCGTCGTCGTGAACCCCGCGCTCTCGCTTCTCCCTCGATAATGCACGACTCTTGTATATTTTCATTTACCAAAAGGTCGTTCAGCAACGATTTATTTGCTTTCGACAGGCACGATAGATTTATCCACGGTCTGAGGACAAATCGCATTATTCTGTCAAAATTTCTGCGATTTTCATTTAAATAGAAAAAATATATAAAAAAAAAAAATAAAAAAAAACTCGAAAAATGGTTTCCGAATGACTCAAAATGAACATCAGCCACTTGGTATTTATAAGCTGAAGTTCCCAACGTCGGAATGCAACGAAAAATATAAATTTTTATCAAAAATTTAATTAATTAAAAAAATGATGAAAAATTTTTCTCTATGAAAAAAGAAGAATTGGTCGATTTTTGTTTATTAGACGATGTGCTTTGCCAAAGAGAATGAAAAATTCCGTTACATTCGAACGATGCAAACTTGAACGTCATCCCCACATACGTTGCTCCATAAATTTCATCAACGACTCCATGAATTTGCTTGCTCAATGTAGCTTCGCCTACATTTCTTGGTATCCACGTCGCTTTTACTAGCCGGAAGCATATTTTAATATGATGTTACGTTACTGACATAAATCATGCCGCATATAGCAGAAGCTCTACCCACTATAGGCGAAGGGAATAAAGGCAAATAGAGCAAGAGAGTATTCATCAGTTATGCTACTCAGCAACATTCACATTGGTCGAGGAAGCTGCGTACATCGAGGAAAAGGCACATGGGAAATTGATGCCCCAGCACGTTCGGTTTCCAAATCTACTGTTCGATATATTTTCCGAAAACCTTTCCCTCACAGAGGACAGAGGACAGGCTCTTCGTTTGCTTCGATACAGAGCCACGATTCGGAGTCACCGATCAAACAAAACGACTAGAAATTCCAATAAAAAGTGACAGATCAAAATTTAGACAATTCTGAAGCTCGCAAGGTTGAGGTTCATGGAAAAATACATTTTTCTATTAAGGAAGGCGACTACATACGACAATGTGATGAGAATTTAATCAAATTTGGTGATAATATTCTTCAGCATCGAATACGATGACACAAATTTTTTCTATTTATTATTATTATTTAATTATTTTTCAATTATTATCCAACCATTATTCAAATATTTTTAAATGATTATATTGAAAATTTGTACATTCATATTTAATGTCGTCGAGTTTGGCAACTTTGTGTCCAGAATTCTCAAACAAAAATGGCAAGCATAATATTGCAGTGTAAATTTGCAGTTTCCAGGCTGCCAGCCGAACTCCGATCTTATTCTTCAGATCAAGAGTCCACTTCCGGTGGAATGAACTCGTCCAATTGTTCGAACCAGAAGAAATGGACGAAGCCCCTTAAAAATGGAAAATGAGAGAGCAGAGTAGTGCTTGAGCTTTTTTTTTAATATACTGGGCGTCGAAGCACCATCGCTTGCTCTTGACTCGCATAGGTCGAGCCAAGAGCCAAGCAGAATCCCCAGTAGAGCATAAATTTTTCAACTACTATACACCGCACCTGCTTCGTTATTATCGCCAGCCACGTTTCCCATAAAGCTATTTCAAAAATAAGTGCCATTCTCCAAAACCCAACACGCTTTCCGACTCGTTATTGACCAACCTACGCGACCATCCGCTCGACTAACGTCGAAAAACTTTTATCCAGTTGACTAAAGTCACGAAATTCTCTTTTTTCTCGAGCTTCATGATTCTTATTGAATATTTGGTCCGGACAATGAAACGATAAAGCTTCTTATTCGATCGACGATCCCATCATTTTTCTTTCCGGGTCAGGGCGAACAGAAAATCGTCGGTAAATATCACCGAGATCTCTTCTTCGTTTCCCTCATGATTCTTATGAAATATTTTGTCCGGACAATGAAACGATTTTTTTTTTTTTTTATTAAAAAAAAAAAAAAAAAAATCGTGACAAAAATTGTCGTGGCGAATGGGAATCAGTGGCTGTAATAAACCATCCTCGGTAGTTTTCTCGTCTCGCGGAGAGTCCCGCTTAAGGACCTTCCCCATTAAAGCTTTCCGATTCGGTCGACGATCCCATCGTTCGCTGCTCGAGCCAGCATTTTCTCTCGGCACATACGACCTCGTCTGACGAGGTCGTTTGCCACGAGCATATGGACGCATTTTCTCTCGGCGAACGATTTGCAGATACTTCGTAAGGGCGTGTGCCATTTGCGAAGCCGAACAGCGGCCAACATTTTTATTTAATATCGCAAGGCAAAACGAGGAGAATGTGAGTGAGGAAAAAAAGAAAAAATGTAACTGAAAAGGTCGTGGAAATTGTGGCATATGCTGCCGTTTTATAAATCGACTCCTGTCCAAATATTTTCTCATCCATCCCCATGCACGCGGCCAATACAAAAAATGTTGGAATATTCCGCGTCTCGTTTCTCTGGAATGAGCTCGTGTCGTTATAAAATATTTTCCTCGGTCTCTCAGCACGTCACCCCTTGATGAATGATTTTTTTTTACGATCCCACCATGATTTCGTGATTAATTCGTGCGATAATTTCGTTTCCCATTGTCGCGATCGATCCTTCATTTTTCTGGTGAATTTCGATGGACCGCGCGAGCTCAATTATTCCCTTCGAGTTCGCTGAAGATTAATCGATCTTAGTGAATGGAAATTTGGGATTTTGTCGTCTCGATAATGGACACCGGAGCTGTCATTTCGTTCAAGCCTCAGGACATTTTTATAAGCGTCATAAAAATCATTTTTATCGGGAATTTCGTGCCCGGAAATCGACGATTTTCAGGGAGCCAAAAAATTTCCTTTTTTTTTTCACAATTTTTAAAAACATTATTTCCCGATTTAAATTTAAAAATGACGAACCGGAAGTAACAAGGAAAAATACAATGCGATTAATGCACCAGAAGCCACTGCATCGTGGACGAGAATTTTCATTATTTAAAAAAAAATATAATAATCATTTTTAAACGAACACGATCATTATTTTAAAAAATATATAATAATAATAGTTATTTTGAAAAAAAAAAAAATAGTAATCATTTTTAAAAAGGATTAAAATTATTTTTAAAAAAATGCAATATTTATTTTCAAAAAATCTAATAAGTTAGTGAGTTAGTTAATTGAACAACTTTTCAGTTTTTTACAATTACATTGCTTGACATTTTTATTGATTTATTTTTTTCAAAAAATATAATATTTAACAGAAATAAATGGTTAAAGTCATTGAGGGAAAGATGCAAAGTAAGATCATATCTGGGAGTACATTGAGTCGGAGGGATATATGAGGTGGTCGAGCTTGCCACCCCTGGGAATGGCACGAATGATTCAACATCTGAACGTGACTGGGATATAACGAGCCAGCGGATCGGCGTTGTATATGGGGCATCAGCTCGGGATACTTCGAAAATCTGATGGCGTACTGCAGCACCTGGAATTGCCCTTTAAATGCCAACTTTTGTTCGCCAGTTGGGTGGATATTGTTGAATCACCAAGAGCCAGCGCGGTTTATCGCGAAGAAAAAGTTTCTTCTCGACACTCGCAAGTTTGCAACGAAAAATACGTTTTTCTATCAATTGTTTGTTAAATTTCAAAAAAACTATGATTTTCGTACCGATTTAAACATTTTTTTTTTTTGGATCCTGGAAAAAAAATTACAAAAAATAATAAAAGTAATAATACAATAAAATAATGAATAAATAATAAAATATAAAAGTATAATTAAATAATAAGAAAAAAATTTAATAATTTTATAAAAATAATAATACAAATCATGATTGTTAGTTTTTGGCGAGACTTCCATGAACCCATCAGGGTGGAAAATTTATAGTGAAGAAATAACCGAGTAGAGTGGCCATCGCGATTTTACATCAACTTCCCATGAAGTTGAGGTCAATAATAAAATTATTCCGGTCGGCAAAGCTCTGGCCATCGGTCACGAGTCCGGAAATGATAAATATTGATTCTCTATTAGAAGCGAAAAATATGTACAGCTCGCGTTAACCAGTCCCGAGCATATATATTCCGCTCTTAATTCCATCCTCCCAATTTCAATTTCTATCGATCCATACCTTTTTTTTCCCATCTCTTCCGCTTAGCAGCGTTCGCAAATTATAAATTAAACAACACGTGCCATATTTTCGACCTCGTGCCTGAAAAGTCAATATTAAATACCGGAACATTCGGATCCGTCGACTAAGCTCACATCGTAATTAACACGCTCGTTATAATTCTCGTTACCATCGATTATCCCAACAACGTAGAAATTATAATTTTCTATATTTTTTTTCATATTTTTGCGCTTTTTACGGGTCGGGACAAAAAAATCGCCGGAAAATATCGACCAGACCTTTTTTTTTTATTTCTAAGAGAAAATTTTGAATATTTTTTTTTTTTTTTCATACGAAAAAAAAGTTTCAAAAGGCCAGAAATTTTTTTTTTCACATTCTTACGATATTTTTGGGTCAGGACAAATAAAAAGATCGTGGGGAAATATCGAGGAGAGTTTTTTTTAAATTTCCAAAAGAAAATATTGAATTAATTATTATTTTTTTTTTCAGAATAAAATTTCAGAGGGCAAAAAAGTTTTTTTTCACATTTTTACGCTATTCTCGGGGGTCAGGACGAATAAAAAAAACCGTCGGGAAATATCGACGAGATCTTTTTTCTTTCGTTTCCAAGATAAAATTTTCAATACATTTTTTTTTTTTCGAAGAAAAAAAATTTCAAGAAGCCAATAAATATTTTTTTAAATTCTCGTTAGAATTCATAATTGAGCCATCGTTTTTCAAATATCGGCCAAGCAACCGGACCAAGCATTTTTTTCCTAAAAATCTCACGGATGGAGATAGAGACGCTTAATATTTTTCAGTTCAATCTTCGGCTTGAGTCGTGCATCTAGGAATCGTCCAGACACCCACGTGTCGCACTTAAGTCTAAAAATAATGAACGTCACCTTCGGGACATTTAATATCGTGCTTCACCGGTGCAAGAAGATTATTTTGAAAGTTGTGCACCACGTGTGGAGAGTTGGTTCGCGATCATGGTGTCCACACGGACTCAGAGCTCGTTGCCACTAATGTCGATGCAGCAAATGTCCCGAACGAAATTACGACAACAATTCGTAATAAAAAAACATCAAGACTCGAATAGTTTGTAATAATTATTCATCCCAATTCGTTTCATGCAAAAAAAATCAAATAATAATTTTGCATTTAGAAAATCTTTTCTGTTTTATTTATTATTTATTATTATTATTATTATTATTGGTAAATATTTACAATCATCACTTTTGCCAAAAAGTGGTCAACGTTTTTTGTCAAAATAAGAAAAATTAAATAAATTGTTAAAGGATAAAGAAAATATTAAAAAAGTTATTGAATTTTTGAAAATCAATTATAAGATTAAAAATGTTGTGGTTCCAAATATTTACCTTGAATTATTTATCATTATTTATCATTATAGTGATTATTATTATTATTAATTAATTAACAAAAAATTAATAATTAAAATTATTATTATTAATTATCGAAGATTTGGTTAATTAATTTTTTTTCCATTTTTCTGACCCATATTATGTGTCGAGGAATTTTGAAACTTCATCATTCGTTGATTTATGAAATTTTTGTAGAGCTCATGAGGATTATAAAATTTTAGATCATGGAAAAGTTTCGATCGACACATTCCGTATGTTTAGCCACAGGAAAATATGCAAAGTGTTTCGTATATGTCGGAGCATTGGGAGACTCGAGTGTCGAGTGTAAAACTGTGCATGTGCGGACTGGACGTTGCAGATTTCTCTTATAGATGACGGTGCAGAGTAAATCCAATTTGACGGCTCTGTGGGCACGAGGGATTTCCATCCTTATGTGAAATATCACTCGAGAGACTAAGATACATACGAGAAGAAGAAAATAGTCTAGGAAAAAGCGCAGCAAAGAGGAAATGTCCGTTGCGAAAGGTTTTTACTAACGAAATAAAAGAGAAAAAAAAAACACGAAAGTGCGATCTCGTGGTCGCATATTCGTCGGGGAGGATTATTCTCTTGTTTTATTCAGTCCGAGCCATTCCCGTGGCTTTCGGTGCTGCAAACCAAGAGCCTCGATTTTAAGTGAAAAGTTAATCAACGAAAGTTCGTTAATGCGAGTGCACCAACCGAATCGAGAGTTGCATTGTCATTGCTACTTTTAATTCCTGCAGAAAAGATCAGGCCAACCCGGAGCCAAAGTGACCTGAAGATGAAACCTTAATATTGTCACTCTTGTCATTAAAAATTGAGCCACTCGTGAAACTTTGAACTCTCGATGGCAAAAAATTTCGTTAAAATTGATAAAAATTATTTTTCATTATAATTGGAGGCTGCAATTTGTCTGGAGCTTTAATTCGTCCCTCGACAGAAGCAATCTTTTATTTACAAAAATCGAAATTGAAAAGAAAAAAAGGGCAAAAAAAGAAAAAAAAATGTCAAGCCATCGACAAAAAATCTCCTGGTGATAAAATAAAAATCCCATCACCAGAGACTTGGAGAATAAATCCTTTGATCTCTCTTTCGTTATGGAAATTCGTTCAACTTCGATATCGACGATTCCGAGAGCTCGAGTCGAGTTCGGAGCATATTATGCAATGTCAATAATAAGTTGAGCCATCGATGAGTACCGAGTGCCAGCAGAAAAACACGCGAAACATAAACATCGCCTATTTCTTGCCTCAGAATCTCGAATCTTCAGTTTTATCACCCTGACAATTATCACGATCGACTCTGCCAAGTCACTCCAATCACATTTCTTGATTTATTTTCCTATCAATTCGTACTCGTTGGGGATTAACTCCGTTTTAGAAAACTATCGGCTGAGCCATCTGATCAGATATTTTAATTATGTATCGATAAAAAAAAAATTAAATTAAATAAAAAAATGACGGAATTTTCATTTATAATGAAAAATAATTATTATTAGCGCATCGACGAAGGAAAATGCTGACTAAACTGTCCGAGATTCATAAAAATAGAATTTTCATTAAAATAATTTTCAATAAATTAATAAAAATGTCTCATTATCGTAGACAAATACTGTGTGGTTTCTATGAAAAGTAATGAGCTTTCGTTGCATTCCAACGATGCGCACTTGAGTTTTTTTTATCTTGAGCAGAGATAATGATTTTTATTAAATATTTGATCAGTACGATGAAATGATATTTTTTATGATCAAAAACCAAAAAAAAGTCCGAAAATTGTCATGTATTTTGAAATTAAACCAACAATTAGTAAAAAAAACGTATTCTTAGTTGGATATGCCAACGTTGCAAACGTCAGTGTCATAATTTTTTGTGTTTTTTCTCAAGTTCCCAATTTTCTGTTGTTCAGATGTTCCGAAATTCTGTTTTATCTTTCCTGGAGCTCATGATTTCCATTAAATATTCGATCAGGACGATGAAAAGATATTTTTTAGGATTAAAAACGAAAAAGGGTCGAAAAAATGTCACGTTTTTTGAAATTGAAGAAACAATTAATAGAAAGAAACAAAATCGTATATTTTGTTAATAATTTAAAAAATTTCGTTATTTCGACAAAAAAAAAAAAACGTTTAGACGAACGTATCGAACAAAATATCGATCTTTTCAAAGAAAATTTATTTTTCAGTGTATTTGTCGTTGGAGCCCGGAGCGTTGGCGACTTGAGTATGTCTCGAGGAGTCTGACGTCGTAAATAAATAGTTGGCAAGTCGGTGTGTGGAGCTGATCCCTTCTGTGATGGCGTGAATTAGGCGAGACAGCAGGGAGTAGCTCGGGGTTGTACTCATCAAGAGCGGACAGAGGCCCGGCGACAGGGGATCCTCAGTGTGTGCGACTAGATCGTTAATTTGAGGCAAATTGGGCACGTTCGAGGGTACGCACACGCGGTGACCTTTAATTAGACTCTACGTCCTTTACCTTTCGTGTGATTGAGCTCCTGAAATTTTTACGCGTTGAGCTTTCCTCGGGATGGTTGAAAAAAAAAAATAAAATAATAAAAATTGGCCGACACTAAAAAACTTTTGGACGACAAAGAGTAATGGAATTTCACAAACGCACGAGATAAACAAGTCGACTCATTCCATTTTTCACTCAATATATTTTCTTTTGTTTTGTTTGTTTTTTCATAAATATGACGAAATATTTTAGGAAAAACGTTTGTTTCCAGTTTTTTGCTTCTATCGTGACGTCAGAGATATAAAAGCATTGAGAATCGTTGGAACAGAAAATTGGAGAACAGATCGAGCCGTGGTCGTGGGGAAAATGGGGTTTTTGTTGCGTCCGCTGTATTTACGAAATTCTACGCGACGGTCATTTGGTTTTATGAGGAACAAAGAATTTCAACTAATCGCAGAACCCTCGCTTGCTTCTTCTTCTTTTTCTTCAGGGACTCCCACTTTGAGCCATGAAGAATCTAGGACGATTATCGTCCGTGTAGCCCATTTTTTTTCGCCCCATTCTGAACACGAGTTTCCACGTCATATTTACCCTGCACTCGGTAATACGACACTCAAGGTCGAGAGGCTCCCAGATGGAAGATAAAAATCTTTCCGACGATACCGAATCCACCGTCAAGTACAGCTATTGAAACATTATTTGTCTTCGGGTGTGCGTTCTATCGTCCCGACACGATTTTATAAAATAACTTTTGCAGACAAACCAAATTTTCTTCCTGTTCTTTACTTTTTTTACTTGACTCTTTTGTTTTGTTTTACCGAATAGCCAAATGATTCTCAAGTTTGAAACGTTGGAATGCAACGAAATTTTTTGATTTTTATCAATGATTTGTTTAATTTTTTAATCGATGCACATTTTTCGAGCCCATTTTTTTTTTTGCCCCGAAAAACCGATCGTTTTATCGTCGCAATTTATTTTTCAACATAAATCACGAAATTTGGCAAAGGAAAAAAGGAATTTCGGTGCATTCCAACGATGCAAAGGTCATCGAAAAATATTCATTTTTATTAATAATTTGTTTAATTCAATGAAAAATGTTTATTCGCATGAAAAATGATTGCCTGTGTACGATTTCTATCAACGAAATCGACGATGGAAGCTCCGAACAGAATAAATTTATATTCTCGAGTCTGATCTCTCGATTACGACGTAGAACAATAAATAGGAATGTCGTGCGTCAATCTGTAAATACTGAAGAAAACACCTGTGGTCGTGGCCATTGTCGTTGGAGGTCCAACGCGAGAAACGAAGAAGCAAATATATATCGAGACTTTCTCGCGACTTATTCATTTATTTATTCATATATTATTATTCATTTATATATTTATTATTATTATCTGTTTCGTTGAAATAATCAGCAGGCCGATGGGTAAGACCAATAACGTCTCTATGATCGATGCCGAGAGCAGAAGCATCAAAGCAAACGTTGGGAATCCTCGTAATTTTAGTATTTCAAGACTCAAGTACCTGTTCGTTGAGAATCTTGATTTGCTCAATGCCCAGGAGAATCGGAACAAGCTTATAGTCATGTGTGCTTAAATAAATATGAAAAGGGTAAAGCTCAGCGAAACTCAAGAACGTTTGGAACGATTGGGAGATCAATTTTCGACGATATATCGAGCACGATTCAGCTTGGATAGTATGGGTCGATGTGAGCTGTGGAATCACGAACCACAATCTACTTCGTGTATAAAGGCACGGCTGCCAGGGCTTCTACGGTCACTTGAAGCTTCATTGAACTTCTGGGAGTTCACATTCCCGCCGCATCAATTTTTCCCCAGGAGAGTCATTCCGAGACAAGTCTCCGTAAATTTTCTCCATCATTTAGAAAAACGATCACGTTCCTGAATCTCAGTTTAAGCCTTGCAAAAATTTTATACCAGTTCGCAACTGTGGAGACTAGGAATTTCGACTCGTCCATTTGGTCTGACGTGATCGATCATTTTTCGATCGATTATATTAATTATTATTGCCGAAATTAATATCAATAAATAAATAAATGAATATAAATATAAAAATTTAATTTATTAATAAGAATATATGAATGAAAATAAATAAATAAACTTAAATAGAAAATAGAATTTATTCATAAAAATAAGTGAATAAAAATGAATGAATAATGAAAAAAATGAATTTATAAATTAATAAATAATTATCTATTAATAAATGAATTTATATTTATTCATTTTTATAAAATCATTGATTCAATCAATTAAATAATTAATTTTAATTAATTAGTTATTAATTAGATACAAAAAATAGATAAATGGACAAATTTTTTATTAGACCCGCAATTACGACCATCGCATTGATTAGCCAATAATAATCCGTTCATACGTAAGACCAGCCTTTTGTGTCTTTTATTATTTTTTGCCTGCGCCGCGACGATGTCGCGGGGGGTTCGTAAATCTTGTTTTTTTTTTTATTTTCCAAGGCATCAATTTTTCCTATAGGTCGCGAAATCGATGACGCAACTGAGAGACTAGAGATCTATTTTAAAAAATCACATGGACGCGAGTGTAAAATCCGAGCCCAAGTTTTTACTCCAGCCCATGCAAGTTCGAACAGCCTCCCTGTAAATCAACGATCCGCCGATCGATTATGCACGTGCGGTTGAGAAAAAAAAAAAAAACAAAAAATTTGCAATTTTGCAAATTTTCTTTTTATTTGCATTAAAATTTTATAATTTTGACAATTTTTGTAGAAAGTTAAGAGAACGCAGAAACTTGTACGCAATATTTTAAAAAATTTGGAGAAATTGATGCGGTTGGACAATTTTTCAAAAATTTCCGTAAAAAAACAAAAGTTCGTAATAAAAAAACGTCGAAAGGAATAAGAAAAAACCATTGGATCCACGTGCCGATGAAAAAAAAAAAAAACTCGATGAAAATAATGTGAATAAAGTTGCACGAGGGTTGCTCGAAGTCTCGAGTTGCTCACGTATCGTGGTCGTCGATAATGACGAGGGAAAGCAACGAATAAAGTGTATAACGGTGTAGGAATGAAAGAGGGGATGGAGCCGCCCCATTAAAAAGGTTTCGTCGTGTCGATGGGCAAAAAGAAGGCTCCGCACTGAGATGGACAACGCAGCGACGTCGAGCAACAAATATATATATGACTAGAACAATATGTTGGGAAGCTTGAGATCGACCTCGTTGACCTGCTAGTACCGAACTAATGAAATGACAAACAGGGGAGTGGCCTGTCGCCACGAATGTCTGGCAACATCCCCTAGCCCCTTAACGTATGGCAATTCGTGAATTTGCCCTATCGTGATTTCAATGGAAGTGTCTCTAACAAATTATTGCCCCGAGGGCATACATCGTGGCCTTTTGACGTTCAATAACTCATCAAACTTAATTGGACTCTGTGCCAACAGGCTCGATCCAAAAGCTCGATGTCTAAATGAAATTTCAAAAGATTCCACCATTTTTTCTATTCTCGTTAAATTTGCTTTGCCATGAGCCTGATTAAAAAATCTTTCGAGAGTTCACGAGCCTGTGGAGGCTCTAAAATCCATTTCGTATTTAAACTCCATGCAGAGGAAACTGATCGAAAATATGACACGTGGGGATCGACCTCTGCTGGCCATGGCTCTGTGCACTCAGTCATTTTTAACTCAATTCCTCTGGCCATTGACACACCAAAGCTTCGCTCTCACAAATTTTTTATTATCAAAGTTTTCCATGTCGATGCGAACCTTCAGACACGACGACATCTACGCCCAGATGCATCCTTTCCTTGCATCAATTATTCGGAAACTTGGTAATTCATTGATCATCAGTTTTAACGTCGTATCGACGCCCTAATCAGACAGGAAAATGTTGCTCGTATATTACGACTCAACTGTTCCGTTAACCGATTCGATCACTTCGGAGCTATTGAGAAAATTAGGGACTTTATTAATAAAGCATTGAGAATAGCCACTAATCTTGTTTCTCGATAAATTACCGAATTTTTTTTCATCAGGCACTGCAATTCGTGACATTTAAGTTTGCAAGGTTATTTTTTTTTTTTTAATTTATTTATTCATTATTATTATTCTATTCATTTTTATATAAAGAAAAATATTGTTTATATTTATTTATTGATTTATATAAATAAATTCATAAGTCCATATTTATTTATTTATTATTCTTTTTATATATTATTCAATGTTTGTTGAATTTTGAAAACCAAGACTATTTTCGTACTGATTTTCTCTTTTTATCCTAAAAAATACGAAATTCAAGAATTTCATATTATGTCCAAGTTTTGATGAACATTTTTCACTCGTTTTTTTTTATTTAACGTCAGTTTAGTTTTCGTAAATAATCACGAATTGCCACAGCAACAAAAAATACATTTATTTCTGGAGCGACGATCTTTTCTCATGTTCAATCAATCGTTTCAGGTCTCGGAATACATCGATCATCGAGGGATGAACATCTCACCGAGAGTTTAAAGTCAAAGACTGTTTCATCTTCCAACAAGATGGGCTCTCACGTAAGTCGAATAATTTATCAATCGCTTAATTTATTTATCATCGATATCAATTGCATTCAAATTAATGGCCTTGGAGTTTGCATCGCCGGAATGTTAGAAAAAAAAAAACCTCATTATTAATATGCGGAATATAATTACGACGATAAAACGATCGGTTTTTGCGATCCAAGAAATATATCGCCTCCGAAAATTTGATAAATAAATAAAAATAAATAAAAATGAATAGAAATAAATTGAGTCGAATAAAAATAAATAGAAATAAATGAAAATAAATAAAAATAAATCGATAAAAATAAATATTTTTCGTTGCTTTGTCTCATCGTTTGCTTTTGTGGTTGGCACTCGTGGCGATGACGTATGTACATCCATTTATAAATCAGCACACCAGACGTGCATTTTTCATTTTACCTTTTTACCTGCGAGGAAATTCATTGGCTATGAAACAAGATTTGTCCTTTTTTCTTTCTCACCCAAGTCTTCGGCCATTCATTTCTACCTGCTTGCATTTATTTTTAGAATCAATGTTGCTGTCCTAAGATCGATCCTTCATCCCATAATAATATCAACGAGTCTCACTCGGCCCGGAAAAGTTCACACGGGAAATCAAATTTTCTTTAAAATCGTCCACTTTTTTTCGAACACGAAAAACTCAACATTGTTCGAATTATTTCAAAACTTGAGCCATTTTGGCAAAATATTTAGTTCCTCATGGAATTATCAGCAAACATTACGATTGGAACGAGAATCCTTACAATTTTTCGGTTTTGAAATTTTCCAATTTCATCCAGACGTAGGATCATTTTTTCGAATTTTTTTATTAAGAAATTTCTCGCAATTTTTTCAAGACGCAGGATCATTTTTTGGAATATTTTTATTGGAGGATTGTTGAAGAGAATTCTATCGATTTTTCTTGGGTTTGGGTGCAATTCAATTTTTATGCAGTGAAGACAATTCGTAGGATTTTATAGGATTTTTATAGATTCGGAACGTTGGGGTCAAACGAAAAATACGTTTTCTTATGCAACGTTATTTATTAATTTTGATATAAATAAATATAATTCATATTTATTTTTATTATAAATAAATATTTATTCATATTAATTATTTTTCCATATTATTTATTGTTTGTTCGATTTTTAGAACCAGAACAATTGTCGTGCCCATTTTGTCGTTTGTCCCAAAGAAACAATCGTTTTATTATCCTGGACAAATATTGAATAAGAATCCTGAGCTCTGTTGAAGAAAAAATAAGAATTTTGTTGCTGCAACCTCGTTGAGATTTGGTGCCTCGCACGTGCGAGGTCTCGATGCATTTTTTAAATGCCCCTTGGTCTTTTCATAATGTTAACTTATAATAAGAAGTTTGCTTCTCAAAGTTGGATGATTGATCGAGCTAGGATCGTAAATCTTGAACGTCCGATATCTATTCCCCGAGCAAAGATGGATCTCTTATTTCTTCGAGCTTGAGAAAGTTGGAAAGTCATCTATCAGCTGAGAAGTTAATAAAAATAGAAAAATGTATATTGCGGGATTAAATTGAAGGTTTTGTCTTTGAGGAAGGATCAGAGCTCGTTTTCGTTGGATCGATGATAAAATCGAGGCGTGGCAACGTTTCAGTGTTTGCTTAATCAACAAATTGGATGTACGATCAGCTCAAGAGGGAGGAATCCGTTTCACACGTCGATGATCCATATTACGTGCAGCCCTTCCACTCTCGACAAACCCTATTGACAACTAGCCTCATAATCAAATTTACCGGACGTATTCATCGTCACGAGTGTCCATCGATTATCCAAAAAAAATTAAAATCAATCATTTTTCTAATGAATCGAAATAAATAATTAAAATCAATCATTTTTCTAATGAATCGAAATAAAAAATAAAAAATTATTATTTTTCGAATAAATTAAAATATAAAATAAATAAATGAATTATTTTTCGAATAAAAACCGAAAATTTCGACACGCGGAGCAGCCACTCTCCACAAATCTCATTTACCAGGAACCTGACAATTGAATTTACCTGACGAATCGTCCCGGACGATTGTCGATCGAGATTTTCCGAATAAATAAAAATAAAAATATCACATGAGAGTGTTGGAATGAAAAGTGGATATGAATGTCCCACAGGTATGCGCCATGGAACGGAGAATCTAAAGTTTATTGAATTATTTTGGATTTTGATGATTTTCACGAGAAATTTCTCATCATTTCCCTGGATACTTGCCGTTTATCGGTGGCCAGTTGAATGGCCAAGCGCATCGTGTCCCTTTGAATTGTTATCTCCCTCAATAATTTAACGAGCTTGCACACATGGTTTATGGGCAATTGGCACGAACAAAGCAAAATTAATTGGACAAATTGGTGAAAAAGTCTCTGGGTGAGGGATTTTTTGTTTTTTATTTAAAAAAATATTTTTTTCAGCAGCCCGCATGGTAAATTTTGTCCAGCCACTCGTATCTCACGTATTCGGAGAGAGAAAAATGTGAAAAAATTCTCAACTCAGTTTATGAGATTGTGATTTTGAATTTTCAGGAGGACGTCGATTTCTATAGCCCGAGCGTTCAACAGGAGATGCTGAAAATGGAATCTCAACGTTGTCACGACGGCATCGTCGAGGCTCCAGGTTAGCTTTCCCTTAATCTTCAGACTTGAGCACATCATGCATGGATAAATTATCAAATTTGTCAGTGGATCCTAAAGAATATCGCTTTATTGTCTTGACCAAATATTTAATAAGAATCACGAGCTCTGCTCAAGAAAAAACAGAATTTCGCAAGGTCCAACGACAAAAAAAAGTTGAAATTCAAAAAATCGTGTTATTTCTATGAGCCTGAAGTTCGCAACGTTGAGTTCCAACGAAAAATACGTTTTCTCTGTTAATTATTAGTTGAATTTTTAAAACCATGACAATTTTGTACCGATTTTTTCTTTCGATCTTAAAAAACGATCCATTTATTGTCCTGACCAAATATTCAATAAGAATCATGAGCTCTGCCCAAGAAAAACCATAATTTCGTTGGATTTCGATCCAAGCTTCAACACAATATCAAAGAGAACGTTCGTTATGCATCATTTGAACGAAGTTTCCAAAATAAATGGTCAAGGCATTGCCACGAGGAATCAATAATAATTCGACGACCCTTTGAAGTTGACGTGACATCTAGGAACTTCAACTCCATCGGATTCTTTCTCCAACCTACTGACGTCGATACATATCCATAAAATACAATGACTAAGAAGCTTTGCTATACCACCGAAGCTCTGCCTTGGCTCCAAAGCTTTATTTCCTCCAGTCATTATATTTCGTGAGCCTGCGATATTATGGTGCATGGAGCGGCTTATTAAAAGCATCACGAAACAGGAAACTCTTGCTCGCCCACAATTTCCATCGTGCTCTGATTTCGTGGAATGGATTTGGGTATTGGGTGCTCGTATGGTCATGAGTCTATTCGGAGGACGGGCCAAAACAAAGACGATGACGAGCACAAATGTGATCGATTCGATTAGAAGACGCGGCAGGGGCTCGACGCCAAGTTTCAAAGAAAAAACGTATGACGAACGCTTTCGTACTTTTATTTTATGGATTACAGTTAAGGAGACGTCTCATGACGTCACCTCAACTTTAAATCGTCCTTGGGAGGGTTGAGAGAGAAATTTCGTATTAGATTTGAATTTTTTAACATTCTTTTATGACGCTGAAGTTTGCAACGTTGGAATGCAACGAAATTCCATGCTTTCTTGAGCAGATCTCGAGATTCTTATGAAATATTTAATCAGGACAATGAAATGATTTCTGTTGAGGATCCAAAATCAAAATCGGTAGGAAAATTGTGCTCATCTTTGAAATTGAAAAAAAAATTAAAAAAAAAAAAAGTATTTTTTGTTGGAATGCAACGAATTTCCATTTTTTCTTGAGCAGATCTCGAGATTCTTATGGATTATTCAATCAGAACAATGGAATGATTTCTTTTGAGGATCCAAAAAGAAAATCGGTGGGAAAATTGAACGAAAAATTAATAAAAAAAACGTATTTTTCGTTGCGAACTCGAATCTCGTGATTTGAAAAATAATAACTGAAGAAAAAAGCGGGGGTTGGATTATCGCTCAGCTGCAGCGAACGCTAGGCAGGAGGCACGAGAAAAAATGAGAATGATACGGCTGTGTTGCTGTTTGATGACCTATAGGATAGACGTTTGTAACTGGGAGCTTGTTCGATGCCTGACGGAGCTTTTTGAGCTATAGAAAAGGTGGAGCTCGCAAACGTGGACATTATAGTAAGAATGTCCCACGGTTCACATATCTGGACTGAATCCCTTTGAGGGGTTTAGCGCCCACGTTGACTCTGTGCGTTCGCAGGATGCGATAGTTCGTATAGGCCTTGGGGCCGTTCACGACCAACGGATATCCCAGAGTTTACCTGTTCTCATTTATCTTTTTACTCGAGCAAATGCTCTCCAAGGCATGTTCGAGGAAGTAGCTCTGCTCATTAACCTCTTTGCTTCACTCAACCCACTCGCCTTTTTATAATTATACTAGATTTTATAATTATTTAATTAATTATTAATTATATTATTATGTATTTTTTTTTCATAATATTTCGATTAATTATTATTTTATTTTATTAATTATATTTGTAAATATATTTTTCAATTTAATTCTTAGTTGATTCTTATTTTATATTGATAATAATTTTATATTGATTGGAAAATAGGTAAGTGAGTAATGGAACTTTATTCGGGTTTAAAGGTGACCTGGAATTATTAATATAACTCGCGCACTTAGCGCCTCTCAATAATATATTATATTAATTTAATAAAATTCATTATTATTTTAATGAATTTATGAATTATTTGAAAATAAACGCCAACAGCATAGTGGAAAGTTATTCTGGGAATATATATAAAAGTTCGATAACTTGAGTCGACTGAGGAGGCTTTTCGCATCAAGAGATTTATCAAAACTCCGGACAAGTCAACAACAAGTGAACAAGAACAAAGGAACATACCGACGTTCAACATCTGCAAAGTAATATTATTGGCGAATAAGTCTGTGAGAATTGTTAAAGTGAAAGAAAGCGTGGAATACGCTTTTAGTGGAAAACTGTAATTTAATTACTTCGCAAAGTCTTTGTACTAAGTCGAATACAAATGGGAAGTTTGCATCGGAAGGTTACGATTAAATAAGATTGTTCGATGCACCGATAAGGCAGCGGATCGGCTTGAACTCTCAAGAGTTTTCATTTATTTTTCTCTATGACGTGTATTATTGCCAATCGGTTTTCATGCTGGAAAAGGAAACGTTTTGTTGATTTTTTAATGAGTAAAAATGAAATTTGACGTATTTATGGGAAAAAAAAAATTTGTTCTCATTTAGAAAATAATATGAATAAAAATAAATGTTATTCATTAGAATAAAGATAGATCGGGTATAAATAAATTTGTACTCATTTGAGTAAAATGACTTTTTAAATGAAATAAAATTTTCAAAAATAAGCAAAAATTCATTTAGCCACTTGAAAATAAATGAAAATAAATTTTCACTAATTTTCTCCAAATTGAGGAAAATGCATGTAACGAGGAGCTGAAGAGTTTCTAATAAATTCTGATTCAAATGGATGTTGGTTATTGCAGGATGGTGTCCTGAGACGTGGGATGGTATACATTGCTGGCATTCCACACCGCCCGGGGAAATGTCGGTGCAAGCTTGTCCCCATTACATCGCAGGATTCGACTTACAGGTATGATGGGTCCCCCAGACCCATGTGTCTCTACGGACAGTTAACCGGGCTCATACAATGTTCCTGAGTTATTTTTCCTATCAAATGATAATCGATACGAAAAA